>NW_004624864.1:4540434-4555444 GCF_000247695.1 Heterocephalus glaber
TGCTTTGTTATATATCATCATGTAAGATGTTGTCTGGAGAAGAATAGCAAGAAATTAAAACCCAATAGTAAAGCTGAAATATTTTATTAAAGGTTAATTGAGAGTTAATTGAGGTTAGGGTCTTGTTACAGAACCTTTCTATGAAGTTAAATTCTTAGCACTGCTTTATGAAGAGAGAATAATGATCAGTAATGTCAATATCTAGAGATCAAATCCTTCACCAACATATAATTTATAATTTGTTTGAGAAACTCTCCAAAATTGTTCCTAATTTTGGATCAGAAAAGAGGAGGGAGGAATTAGGTGGAGTAGGATGGAGGGAAAGGCCTTAATGAGAACATTTGCACAGAAGAAGAAAAGAGGGAGGGAAGGGATATTCAAGTGGTGTGGGAAGAGGAGGAATAAAGAAAAGAAAGAAGGGAAATATAAATAACAAGAGAAAAAATAGGGCAGTGTGAATCCAGTTAAAGTATTAGCAGATACATGTGTGATAAAATGTTGGAAAGCCTGTGAAAAAAACCCTGGTAGAAGAGAATCCAACAAAACAAGGTAAGACCCTGTATATGCACACACAATAGAATAATGCTTACATAATCACACACATGGTGATTCTGTCATGGGAAATATGAAATAAGATATATTGTATCTCCCAAGCTGTTAACTTTATGATATGCTGAGGTTTTGTTTTTTAGAAATCAAAGAATGAGTCCTAGGAATGACAGAGGTAAAAAGGAGGAAGATATTGATTGATGGGAAAGCTCCTGAGGGGGAGGAGGGGTCTGGAGTGCATAGCCAAGGACCCTACTTTACAGAGAAGTTTTATAAGGTGAAATGCACGTGGACACAACCTGGGCCACAGCCATGAACATCTAATAAGGTTACAAGCACAGTCACTTAGGTAGTGGTGGTCCAAGTGGGAAGCGAGTCACATAGCAAGCAAGGATGGAAAGAACAAGGACTTTCCTAGGAGGCAGTGGGTCCAGAGGTCTCTGGTCACCCCCCAGATGCCTATCTGTACTTCACTAAGCACAGTTCTTTGAAGAAGCATGTGGGTCTGGTCATCTTGTCTCCATATTTGGCCTGGTTTTCAGCCAATGTGCAGCTGTGGTGTGTTTCACCTTTGTCCTGGCCCTCTTGTGGAATTGGCCCTATCTGATTGTCTATAGTATTTTTACCTAGCTCATCTACGTGTAATACACCGACCTCTGATGAAGTATCCTGTGCTGTCATGAGGGGCCATGGGGCAATGAGTGCTCTAGCTACTTCCAGCTAAATGGGGTGTAGTTTTGGTTGACACTCAGGGATACCTGTCAGAAGGACTAGCTAAAGGTCCTTGATAGCCATCAGGTGTTTCCATCATGGGTAGGCATATAGCTTTAAGCCTGGAGGAGATAAATCCTGAAAGACAGTTAGAAATACATGGCCAAACAGTAAGATCAACAGGAATATTATGAGTATAGCCAACAGATATCTCCACCAGAAAGAGCTAGTAATAGCCTTCCATAGGGAGGATAAGGAGAAGTCCCAGGGAATCTCAGAATCTGATATGGCCTTTACCTGAGGTTTAATATCTTGAACAGCCATTGAGATCTTAGCAGAAGTGTCAGGAATGTATGCACAACATTCAGCTTTTACAATTGCACAGATACCTCCTTGTGCTGCTGCTAAGATAACTAGTGCCATTTTTTTCTGGAGGACAGCTTGCCTCATTAATTTTACCTCTTCATTTAAAAGAGAGAGGCCATTTGAAGTATCATTTAAGGCCCATTGAGTGTAATTAGTTAAGGTCTCAATGTGTTGCATACCATCTTCTAATTGTAAGACAGGGACAAAGATGGAGGCTAAATGATCATACCAGTGAAACACACTTCTAGACCATGGATGCTGTAGGTGGGGTAAGTTAGCAGGTCTGTCAATATGTCTGACATGCCTGCCTCGTAACCATGCAAATCCCAGTGTGGATCTCCCTATCCATCCAGGTGATGGCCAGAGCCACAAATTGCTTCTTTGGGACCAATGAATGCTATGGGGGACTTCCCATCTAAAATCAGGGTGATACAGTGTATATACATTGTTCGAGGGCTGTCCATCCCAGGAACTTAGTAGAGTTAGGCCAGTGAGAATAGGAGTGATTTTTTGTTCCCAACATAATGGGGCTTTTCTACTAAGCTGTCCTATAGTAGGAATTAACCACATATAATCATCCCATATCCATCTTTATATCTGTGATTGTTGGCTCTCTCATGATGGAGTCTTCATTTTTACATAATAGGGGGTCATTAGTGCTTGTAGTGCCCCTGTGCTTCAGTGGCACTTTTAGAAAATCTTCTATTCCACTCAGGATCATTAAGGGTGGAGCTTATAGGCCATTTGGCAACTTTGTAATGGTGGGCTAAGCTACAAATCACTGAGCTGTCTCATGCCTCATTTATATAGTTTTGGAGATTATTCCAATCATCTCCTTGAAGTGAGAATACCCACCAAGGAAGTCCTGATGTACTTGACAAGGGGAGCAGGCCATATATCCAGCAAGATGTTTGTTGTAGTGATGTTGCATATCCCTGTGCCCATATTAGGAAAGAATTGCATTGTCCCTTAAGTCGTTAGGTAAATAGTAAAAGGGTCAGGGATAACATCTTAGGTTACTCATCTGAGGGCTTGGCCTTTTTTTTGACCAAGAACATTAAGTCTTCTATGGGTTCACAGGCACGTTCAGATGGTTGCTCACACTCAGCAGCAATCTCTGATTCCCAGGACTTGAGTTGGGTGTGATGTATCCAGGAGTCCAGGCCTGCCACCTTGACTGCTGATGGAGTAGACAGGATCATGGTGTATGGTCATTCCCAAGTTGGCCCTGTTCGCAGTCATGTCTGTCAATTTCCTCCCTTTCTGGTAGAAAAATGGCAGAGTTTAAGGAGGAACATGTCCTTATTTGAATGGCTGGTCCTTCAAGAAGTAGAGCCTAATATTTAAGAAGTTGGTAATCTGACAGACATAAGCTCCCTTTGGATGAAAAATTCCTGCCACATGGTGGAGGGTATATAAAGTGAGATCTTTGCCTAAAATCAGCTTGAATGCCTCTGTAGTTAGGAGAGCTACTGCAGCTATTGCTCTAAGAAATGCAGGCTCTCTCTTTGCTACAGTATCTGGTTCATGACTTAGATACCCTACAGGCTGTTGAGCAGGTCTTCTATCCTGAGTAAGCACTCCTGAAACCATTCCCTGTCTTTGTCAACATACAGATTGAAATGGTGTCCTGTCAGTAAGCTCAGTGCAGGGGCATTTAAAAGTGCTTATTTATGCTTCTGGAATGCAGTTCGGGAATCAGGTTTCCAGGTTAAAATATGGGTATCTGTCTTTTGGCTTTCTTTTATAGACTGAGAGAGGTCATGCAATCTCACCATACCCTGCTATCCAAATGTGATAAAACCTGTAATTCCTAGGAATCCCCTTAGCTGTTTTATGGTCTTAGACAGTGGGAATAAAAGTATTTCTTTAATTGTTTCTTCCCCTGGTCTTCAGGTTCACTTAGAAATTATAAGTCCTAAATATTTTTCCTAAAGGGTACAAAGTTGTGCTTTAGGTCTAGAAGCATTGTAACACCTGTCTGTGAGAAAATTTAGCAGAGCACTGGAACCTTGGCTAGAGAGTTCTTCTAAGGGGGCACATACCAGTATATCATCTACATATTGTAAGACTGTGACCTGGGGAAACTCAAAACATGCCAGGTCGTGGGAAAGCACTTGTCCAAAAAGGTGAGGACTGTCTCTGAGTCCTTGAGGAAGTACAGTCCAGGTAAGTAGAGAAGCCTTATCAGGAAGATTTTCAAACACAAAAAGGAACTGAGAATTGGAATGTAAAGGAATACAAAAGAAGGGATCTTTTAGATCTAACACTGAAAATAAACAGGCATCTTCATTGATCTGAGGGAGGAGAGTGTATGGGTTAGGTGTCACTGGGTAGGTTGACACTACTGCTTCATTTACCAATCTAAGATCTTGTACAATCTTCCTTTCTCCATTGGGTTTTTGGACTCCCAAGATTGGAATGTTGCATAGGCTATTACAGGCTTTAAGTAAACCTTGTGCTCTTAGGTTGTCAATTATAGGCAATAATCCCTTTTGAATCTCAGGCCTCTGGTGAGGAAAAATAGTAGGATCTTTGAGATGAACCTGTATCAGGTCGGCATTTATTGCCCTTCCTATTTTACCTATAGTTGCCTACACTTCAGGATTTATTTATGTTTCTACAAGAGGGAGGCAGTGTACCTGACCTGGGTGCATGTAGATTACAGTATGTAAACAGGATAAGATATCTCTCCCCAGGAGGGGTACAGGATTTTCAGGCATAATTAAAAAGGAATGAGTGAGGAGAAAGCCATCCCAGTTACAATCTAAGGGTTGAATAAAATAGCAAGTTACCTCCTCTCTAGTTACTCCTATTACTGATGTATGATGGCTGGAAGGAAGGCCAGGGTTGAAGAGAAGAATAGAGAGAGGGTTATCAGTGTCCAGCAATAGGCTTATTTCTTTTCTCTCTATAGTCATGATTACCCGGGTCTCCTCCATGAAGATGAAAGTCTGGGCAGAGGGAGAAGGAAGAGAGTGTCCTTCGGCCCTCCAGCCTTTTTGGACCAACTGGAAGGATGGGTCTGAACTCTGGGGTCTTCACCTCAGAAGGCAAGCTGACCTCCAGTGGTCACCTTTACAGTAAGGGCATGGTCCAAGAGGGCTTTTGTTACAATCCTTCTTGAGATGGCCTGGCTTTTTGCAGCAGTAGCAAATAGGTTCAGTTGTTCAGGTTTTCTTGGAGCCCTGACAATCAGACCTACAGTCTGTTTCTCTTAGAGCTGCTGCTAAGGCTGCCACATTCTCTTGATTCCAGTTTTCTTTCCCTGGTCTCCTCCTTTTCTTGATTGGAAAATACAGAAGAAGCAATTTTTAATAAATTATTAAGTGAGTTGTCTGGAGAAAAAGCCATCTTTTGTAATTTTTTCCTGGGCCAGACTGTGTAATAAACATATCCTTAGGAATAATCTGCCCTGTGCTGGGGATTTAGATCAGTGGTTTTGCTGCCTGGTACCAAAAAAAAAAAAAGAAAAAAAGCAACAACACAAGAATGATCTGTCCTTCTGTTGATTCAGGTGCTAAGGATGTACGTTTTATCAATGCCTCTTGTTACTTATCTAAAAATGCAGAAGGGCTTTCTTTTCATCCTGTTGAATAGTTGCTAATTTAAAATAATTAAGGGGCATAGATCTTGGCCTTCTTAGACCTTCAAGGGTACACATTCTGAAATATCTCCTATTATAATCTCCTGTCTGGTTAGTAGACCAGTTGGGATCCTGTGTGGGGACTGCTTTGGCTCCAGTAGGGATCATCTGCTCCCCAAGCTGTCTGTTCTGGCTCCCTAAAATTAATAACATGATATTTGTCTCCATACACAATGGCAGCTTGTAATGCTGCTTGTTTTTCATTAGCATTCAATGTTTGATTTAAACATAACGTTACATCTTTCCAATCTAATTCATAGGTTTGTGTAAGTCCCCTAAAGACCTCAATGTACTTATCAGGATTATCTGAAAACTTTCCTAGGTCTTGTTCCATCTGTTTGAGGTCACTGGGAGAAAAAAGCATATGGACACTGCTTGCCCAAATCCACAACTTACTTCTTGTAAGAGATATTGTCCTTGAAGTGTTTGAACAAAATTAGCTATGGGTGGATATAGTTCTCTAGATGTTTTAATTATAGCTGGCTTGGGAATTTCACTCTTAGATTCTAAAGCATGGGGGGAGGGATCTCAGGCTCTAAAGTGCAAGTGGGAACAACTTCAAATTTGGTGGTAGGTGGATCTTTCACTGGGATTACCTCAGAAATTTGTCCTCAGGGTCCAAAAGTTGAAGGCTGAAAACCTCAGGTTTAGTAATATGGATGAGAGGAGTCTGGTTTTCCTGCAGCTTATATTTATACTTTGAACACAAATCAGGATTATCTTTTAATGCCAAAAAGATCTGGACATAAGACAGTTCTGACCATTTTCCCTCTTTTTTACATTATACTTCTAGTTGTTAAATGTCATCATAATTAATTAATACTTCCCTCTGCATTCCATCTTGACTCTAGAGGATAGGCAGTCCTAGCATGTTTGCATAAGAATATTAGGCTGCTTTTCCCCAGTATGTGAGGTTTGAACTTCTGCCAGTGTTTTAGAATATATTCCAAAAGAGTAAGAGATTTTGACTTGGCATTCCCCATATTCTGGAAAGAACAAACAGAAACAAGGCTTCCCTATCCTGCTGATTGATTCCTTATGCTCCTAGAGCATCCTCTAGGATCACAGCTCCAGGGCAGGGGGCTGCCATCTGGAGAGATTCCAGAAGGTAAATTGGACTGGAGCAGCCACCCTTTACCAGCATGCAGTCTTACTTTCCCCAGGGAACTTGTGTTCTTACTCCCCTATGTATTTCAAAGGCCTAAGATAGAATTGACTTTAGTTGTAAGATTATGTCTTTTGGAAGAAAACATTGTTAGCCAAACCAATAATCAAAAGTATCTAAGTCACTGTTTTCTAAATCTCTGAGAATGAGGCAGATAGATTAATGTGTCCTGCCTTTTTTTTCTGCAAAAGAGATTACTTTTAGACACAGAAGCAGACAAAAGCCTCAAGGGATCTTTGCCCTCAAAGAAAACCACCGAGTCAGCTGTGCTGTCTTATCACCCAGGTAACCTTCTCCAGCAGCAATACAAAGACTGTGCATTTTTGAAAGTTCACCAGGCACACTCATCAGGCCTCCACAAGCACATAGAAGAGAAAATCTTGTTGATATCCCTTTTATTCCTAGTTAGCAAAGCACAAATGCAAACCTTTTCTCTGTTAGTTGTTACATCTAAGGCCTCCTAGATAGGTGCAGTCTAGTAGCAAAGCAGCCAAAGAGTTCTAAAGTTAATTCCCAAGAGCTTCAAAGTTTCTAGCCTATTAAAGATTTGTCAAACAACCTCTACCAAGTTACTGTTTTCTATTTGTGTCTATCTTATTAGCAGAGAGAGAACAGTCCCATGCTGTAGCTCAATTCTTCACATAGGCTTGAGAAAGGGCCCTACCAGCATCATTTCAGGTCACTGAGACAGAGGATATCTGGTGATCGCTGAAAGGGTTACCTTTCACCTCACTGAGGAGTCCAGTTAGGGGACAACAGTTATGTGGAGATTTTCCTATGGATTCAGACTGCCCAGAGCCAGTTTCCACTGTGGGACCTTCAAGCACCTGCCAGAGTAGCCCTGGCTACAACCTCTCAGTTGTCACTGCAGTTTTCACTAGTTCCACACAATCAGAGATCTGTCTCTGGAAAGGAATCTAGCTGCCTGTCTTGCCAGCATTTAGTCTACAATTTATTAGTCAAAGTGTTTTTCTCATTCATACATGATAAGAGCCAGATTGATTGAGAGAGAGAGAGAGAGAGAGAGAGAGAGAGAGAGAGAGAGAGAGAGAGAGAGTGAGAGAAGGTTCTCCTTTAAACTAAATGTATTTTGGTCCCTTAAGTATTGTGCTTATGGAAATAGCTCCTTCAGGTTTCACCCAGAAGTCCGTTCTTTCCACAGGTTCTCAGGTGCAGTCTCCCAAGGAAGGCTGTTGCTCAGAGCACTAAGTTGGGGCATTACATTCATGTGCTCTCCTGGATGGACAAAACCTCAACATCTCATCTAACTCAGAGACAGGGTACATTTCCTGATCTAAAATGACTTCCCTATCCTCAGCATTGGCAAAAAATGCTCATTGTCTAAGGACTTAACTTAAAGGTTCTTAGGAGAAAGACACTGAGTACTTCAGAGATCCTTTCTAACTTTACATGCATCTACAAATGAGAGTATAAGATTGGCAGGGGAGATGGGAAATAAGACCAGGAAAGGAGGTCATATCTTCTCATGCTCTCGGCGAGTTATTGAGACAACTTGCCCTGAGTTGTCACTCTCAGCCTGGAAAGGAGAGAGTGGGGAATCTGAAGAGCTAAGACTGCCTCCCCACCAGTGGGAGATCAGATCAGAAAGGAAACTGAGGCAGAACTCACTCAACATTTTCTCTAGAGTATAGAGAAGGGTCGGGCCAGTCTGCTCAGTGAAACCTGCCTCCAAGTCTTATAAGCAGCTGCCACCCTGGTGTCTTATTACTTGACAGCTGGGGTCCCACATTTTATCAATAGGCATGTATTTTTTTCAGCTATAAACTAGATTTTATAGAGACCTATTTTTACTGCATTTTCTAATTTACACATAATTATTGGTAAAGGCCATTAGATGGCGATCTAACATTACTTTTGGTCAACATTGTCAATCAAGCAATCAGTAAAGAACAGAAAAAGAAAACCTTTTCTACAAAAGTAAAATATCCTTTTAAAGAAACATCACCATCATTTTAACAAAACTTCAATGTGTAAGAATTTAAAGTACAAAGAATTTACAAAAGGCACAAGCAATGACAAATAAGAATGACAATTTTGGGTACTTACTATAATTTAGCAAGCAATAAAATAAATTCTTAACTCTAATTAATTATTATCTCAGTGGGACCTCCAATAATGTCATGGGAAATATGAAATAAGAAATATTATATCTCCCAACCTGTTAACTGTATGATATGCTGAATTCTTGTTTTTTTAGAAATCAAAAACTGAGTCCCAGGAATGACAGAGGTTAAAAGGAGGAAGATATTGATTGATAGGAAAGCTCCTGTTGGAGAGGGGTCCCAAGTGCATAGCCAAGGACCCCACTTTACAGAGAAGTTTTATAGGGGGAAATGCACTTGGGTAGAACCTGGGCCACAGCCATGAACACCTAATAAGGTTACAAGCATGGTCACTTAGGTAGTGGTGGTCCAAGTGGGAATTGAGTCACATAGCAAGCAAGAATGGAATGAACAAGGATTTTCCTAGGAGGCAGTGGGTCCAGAGGTCTCTGGTCACCCCCAGATGCCTATCTGTACGTCACTAATCCCAGTTCTTTGAAGAAGCATGTGGGTCTGGTCGTCTTGCCTCCATCTTTAGGCCTGGTTTTCAGCTGATGTGCAGCTGTGATATATTTCACCTTTGTCCTGGCCCTCTCAAGGACTTAGCCCCATCTGACTTCCTGTAGTATTTTTACCTAGCTCATCTATTTATAGTAATCCTCTCTCCTTGTGGGGGCATCTGGACTGGACACAAATAGTTCCTCTAGAATTCCACTCTGGGACAAGGCCTAATAGAATGAGCAATATGGAAATCATGTTGTCTTTCTTATGTCACTTTCTCAGCCTCTGTCCAGGTGGGAGAGGCCGTTTCCTTCAGTCTGAGCTGAGCTATGCCCTTGGTGGTGACCTCTGCCCTCTGCCAGGTTTGCCTTTGGGAGCCTGGACCACAGCTGCCCTCATCCCTTCTGGTCTTGGGAGCCAGGGTGAGGGGAGAAGGCGGTTTCTGCATAATCTGTGTGCAGGTCCTGACCATGGCCCCAGTGCCTCAGTTCCCAGGCCTGGGTCCAATATTATTAGATGCCCAGTGTCTAGGCACTGCCCTGGTTATTCCAAAAGCATCCAAAGAGCAATAGCCTACTAGATCATATTATGCTCACTTAATAACATTATAAATGCTTTTCACACTATGTAATAAAAGAGTGATTTAAGTTTAATTAAATTAAATAACTTCTGTAACTTAAATGTTGTCTACAGAGTCATACATTCTTATCAACAAAAACTGACACAACAAAAACCCATACAATATATTTTCTAAATCACAAAATACACATATATGAAAATAATGTAAAACTATACCTTTAAAAACAACTGGAGAATGGAAAGATCCTATGAATATATGAAATTGCTAAGATATTTATGCAGTGGGACAAGAGCACATGTGCAGCCCAAAAGAATGTGTATTCTGATTTTCTGGGGTGTAACATGATTAAATGTCTATTAAGTTCATTTTTTCAAGAGTTTGTTTGATTTCCAGTATTTAATTGTTTACTTTCTGTCTAGCTAATCTATTTATATTGTTAAAAACATCATATCAAAATTTATATGGAGATGGAATATAATTTCTACTAAAATACCAGCATTCTTCACCATTCTAGAAAAAGCAACACGGAAAATCATATAGAAACTCAAAAAATGCAGAAATTCTGAGATATTCCTGAGCCAAAAGAATAATTCTGAAGGCATCACACTACTAGATTTCAAATTCAAATGCAATGCTGTAGTAGAAAAACACACACACATATTTAATACTGACTCAAAAACCAATATGAACACCAGTAGAATAAGACAGAAAACACAGACACAACCACATGTACTGCCAGACATCTGATTTTTGATAAAGGGAACAGCAACTTATTCTGGAAAAATGAAAGCCTCTTTACTAAAAGTTCATCAGTCATTGAACAGTAGAATTCTCTTCACTTCCAATATATATTTGATTTTTGTTCAGTTTTCCCTAATTTTCATTTTTGTAATTTTATTGGTACATATTTATAGTGCATAATAATTATGTTAATTTCAGGGAGTGGTGCACATACATGGCATTTTGTGATTCTTTTATGTAAGCTCCTCCCCCCCAACCCTTCATCTCTTCAACCTCATTTCTCATATGTACATATTTCTTTCCATCCATTGGACTCAAGTGTGATTACTGCTTGTTATTCTAGGAACTTTAGTTACATCATTAGGTTATTTATTTATGATTACTTTTTTCTAACACAGGCACTGCTCTAAACTTTCTCCTGAACTATTTTCATTGTGTCCTTCAGAGTTGGATATATTGCTTTCCCATTATCATTTATTTATAGGAATTATTGAATTTCTCCTTTTATGCCTTCTGGAACACATTGATTATTCAATAGTGTAATTTTCAATCACTGTGCTTGTCCTTTATCTATGGTTTCTTTGCTGTTGCTTTATAGATTCATTATGTTGTGATATTTTAGGACACCTGATATTATTATAATATTTCAAGTTCAATAACAGTTGCTTTATGGGCTTAAAATATTGTGTATTTTGGAGAAATATCCATGAGAAGCTACAAAGAATATGTACTTTGTTGTTTTTAAACAAAAAATTCAGTAGGTATTTTTAAAATCTTTTTGAATTATAGCAAAGTCTGTCTAATTTTTCTTTGTTGTTGTATTGCTAGTTGACCATCTACTTGTGAGAATAGGATATTGAAGACACCCACAATTATTGTCTTGAATTTTATGTAATCTTTTATATCAAGAATTGTTCATGAAGCTAGGTACATCAATGTTGGGTACATGTGTATTTACAGTGATTGGCTCTTGGTAAATTGCTCCCTTTGTCAATAGGCAGTAGCCTTCTTTGACTCTACTGAATCATTTCTCTTGAAGTGTTCTTTGGTGGATCTCAGCATATCTACTATAACTTATTTTTAGCCTTCAACCTGACTGAAGTGTCCTTTCCCTTTTAATCAGTGTCTTTTTTGGGCCATATGTGATTCTTTCAGGCACCATATTTCAGGGTGTTATGTTCTGATCCACTCTGTTATTTTATGTCACTCACTGAATACTTAAGACAATTTCATGAAATATTGTTAAATCTTTTGTATTTATTTCATTTTGTTCTTTTTCTGGTGTCTGTTTCATATCTGGTATTTTTTTCTATTTTCCAAAATAGATTCATTTTTCCCATTGGTCTCATGATTGTGACTGCCCTGTTTACCTGTTGTGAATATTCTCAAGAATTTTTGAACACTATATATTCAGCAAGTATATTTTTAGATTTATCTTTGAAGGTCTTTATTTTTCCTTCAATTAGACTAGGTATAGTACTGTAAGTTTGTAATTATTTCCTTCAGGGCTTGAAGTACATCAATTCAAGTTCTTCTGGCTTTTAGATTTGCAGTTGAAAAAATTTGTTTTTGCCTCTGGTTAATAATTCTAAGTGATTTTCAATTTTTTTGCATCTGCTCTTAATATTCTATGTCTAAAATTTTGGCAACTTGAGTATGATATGCTATGAGGAGTTTCCATTTTGGTCATGATTTTTTTGCCTCTGTTCTCTAGTAGAAGATTTTCCTGCAATTCCAGTGAGCAGGTTTTCTATGCCATTGGCCTGTACTTTATCATCCTACTTCAGTCTTCATTTTATTCATTGAGATTTTCAGAGTTCTGGAATAATCTTTTCATTGCTTCTCCTTCTTTATTCTCTTACTGGCCATTACTGTAGCACATTCACTTTGTCATTTAATTCTGATAATATTTCTTGTTTTTCATCTTAACTATTGTTAAGATGAGTATTTAAGTATTTGACTATTTCAGCATTGACCTCTAGGATTTATTAGTTCTTTTCCAAGAATTTCTCCTTTTAGCAATGCAGTTTATCATACATTGTACCATGATTTCCTCCCTGATTTATTCAGTTCCCTATTGTATCTTCTTTGGTCTCATTAAATATTTAAGTATTTGATTAATTCAGCTCCTTATTTGCACCATCTTTGCTGTCATTGATCATTTTCACTATCACTTTTTAAAATTATTTGAAATTTCTTCTACTGCAATATATTGGAATCAGTTTTTGGGAGGGAATTATGAATTTGGTAAGCACTGTTTTTACTTAACTCTGACGATTCTTTGTGCATGTGTGTTAGCATGTGTGTGTGTGTGTGTGTGTGTGTGTGTGTTGAAGTTTGAAGATCACTGGGAATGGAGGGTGGACGACCTATTGTGTGGAGCCCTTTTGAGTAAATAGCTTTATTGTTGTGATGTGTCTTAGGCTATGGTGTCTCAGCCTGAAAGCACATGGTCCAACCCTTGGTTCTAAACTTTGGCATGAGGTTGTACTCTTAGCACTGTTTTATAAGACGTAATAATCACCAGTAATGTCAATAACTGATGAAAATCCATATTTCAACATGTAACTTGACATGTAATTTATTTAACTTAGATGTCTTCAAGAAGGTCACATATTCTATTGATGGATTTGCCAAGAAAAACTGATAGAATATATTTTATAAATCATGAAAATGCAAATAAATGAGTATAAGATAAAACTTCATCTTATAGAAATACCTGGTGAGTGGAGAGTTGAAATTGTCCGTAAATATATGAAATTACTAAGATATTTATGTGATGAGAAGAACCCTATCAATATATCAAACAGTTAATATCTATTAAAATCTTACACCTAATCTCAAAGAAAGACAACCAGGAATTTCTACAAATATATTTTCTAGAAAAGACAGACAATGAAGGCAGATAAAATATGATTTTAACTAACATTGATGTAATAAAAGGCATATTTTATCACTGATTTAAAAATGTGAGTAATACAGAACATTTTTAAATATTATCATAAAATGATTAACAGTATTAAATTATTAAAACATTGACAAATCTTAATCCAGAAAATAGAGATGTTGCACTTTACATACCTTAAATGATGAAAATTTTTTACATAAAATAACTTTCATTTCAAAATGTAGGTATTTTATATCACTTCTTTAGTGTAAATCAATCAGTGTAATAAGTTTTATGCAAGTTTAAATAAAATAGTTAACTTGGGAAGTGGAAATGTATATTATAAAATAAACAAGATATCAAACAGAAATTTTGAACTGACGTTATAAATGTGGATATAAAAATCTTTCTTTAAAAAAGGAGATTTTTTATCCCTCTTCTTGATCTAAGCTTATGGACTGCCACATATTGTAATTCATTCTCAATTCTTTCCTTTGAAATAGATTTATTTTAAAAGTATAACATATGATGCAAATGTGATAATCATTAATTTAGTTTTGAAAAACAGTATAAACCTGAAGACATCAGGAGAAAGGCAAAGATGACAGTGGCTGAAACTCATTGTCATGTCCCAGAAAGGTTTGGTGTCCA
This sequence comes from Heterocephalus glaber, assembly GCF_000247695.1. The sequence continues at coordinate 4,554,295 of NW_004624864.1, forward strand.
CATGGATCACAGGAACACACTTAACGTGTTATTGCTCACTGATTTTCAAATTGACAAGATCAGAACCTTTAAGGTTGAAAGTATTATACAATGAGAGTCGTAATTTTTCTCACACATTGACTAGATGGTAATCTTACGTGTTTCAATTATACAGAGTTTAAAAGATATTAAACTTTAAATGAATAAAGAAGCAACAAAGATTATACAAGAAATGACAGGAAATGTGTTAAATATATAGGCATATATTAATAACCACCAATTTAGAAAAACATGCACAAAATAGGCCACAATAGATACATTATTTCTCTTTTTTATATAATCATCATTTTCTAAGTTGTCTTCAACATTAAGATACATCACTTTCCTATAACTTAAGTTTACTTCAATGTATTACCTAATCCTAAAGTGGGAACTGTTACCGTGTTTACCGTATTTGTTTTAGCTGTTTGTTATTTGTAAACTAAATGGAAAAAAGGAGATTTGTAAATAAAAGAATTCTATTAAGGAAAATATAGTGTTTATTATGTCAGAATATTATAGGAATGCAAGGCTTCTGGTGATAATGGCCTGCACTTATTCATTGTCCTAAATGTTTTCTTTCCAGCTTCTGATGAGAGGGACAGGGAATAAATATATTTCATATAGGTGAGCATACAGAACCTTATTATTTCAGTGAATTAGTGTTTTTCAAGTGCTGGAGAAGCACAAGCTATAGAATCTTGACCCGCATGCAGTTGCCTCAAACTTTGCTGCTGATAATCACTATAAACAGAATGACATAGAAAAAATAAAGTGATTTTTCATTATAAAATATTTTAAACTTGAGGTTTGCAAGAATGTTATATTAATATACTTTATAAAATTATTTTTTCCCATTAAGTTTATTGGTACATTTTAGGTATAAAATGCAGTTACATTCATCATTGGGATCTTGTACCATTACATGAGTATCTTGGTTCTTTTTTTTCCCCCTTCCCTTGCCCACCCTTCACCCCCTCCACCATTTCCTATTTGCAATTTTTTTCCTTTTCTCATAGTTTTTCTTTTCCCTTTTTTCCTTTCCCCTACCCCTCCCACTTCCCCTGCTCCTTTAGACCTTTTCTTCCTGTTACACAATATCAGTTATACATTTTTAAAATTACAATATTAA
>NW_004624864.1:4568902-4643241 GCF_000247695.1 Heterocephalus glaber
TTAAGGCAAAATACCTGGTTTTTATTTTTACTGACTGAATGCTGTAGCATATCCAGCTTATCTTCAGTGGTGACATACTCATACAATGTTATGTATAAATGTCTCCCTGACCACTCCCAGGGACATACCAGACACCACCACAACCACCAACAAGACAAATTTATATTTCTCCTTGTGATGTGATTTTGATCACTGTGTCACTGAGGTGCGCTGGAGCCATAGCTACTTTAGGGAATGTCACAGGTGACGTCGATGAAAAACTATGGCTCCTGAGTGCTGAAATTATCAGGACAGTGTGTGCCCCATGGAAGTCCGTTTTCCTCAATCACAAGGGAACAATGCCAGCTCTGAGAGCTCTCGGCTCGTTTCAGTCTAGCTGGATCAACTTCCCATGAAAGTTGACTGTGTGTATTCACAGATGGGAGCATTGGGGCACAACGTGCTTAGAAGACAACAGAAAGGCCTGGTGAAGGAGCCCCAGCAGGTGTCTGCACTCCATGTAAATGTGTCCCTTTGTGGGGATGCCCTTTTGATTTGCTGAGGTTCTTCCTTAGTGTACAATGGGTCAACACACAATGTGAAACAGCATATGGAAAACCATTTCAGAAGCCTCAGGAAGAACTTGTGGCTTTTCATTAACATTCAATACACAAATACAGCTGTCATAAACCAGAAAAGACTGGGTTATTGGTTATCCTTTGAATCAAATACATACGTTTTATCTAGCTCGGCAGTTGTCACCACCAGCAATGCTCTGCTTTAGTAGCCATGGCTCGGATTCCCTTGGTCGGGCTTTGTTATTTACTCCTCTCCTTCTGATCTTAGATCTTTCTCACTTACTCTCTCTTTCCTTTCACTTTTCTCAGATGAATTAAGAGTAATTATGGAGTCAACTCCTTGGGGCCCCTAATTCATGAAAATGTTTATTCTAATCCATCCCACATTTATATGTATATGTATTTAATTTTCATATATGTCACCTAATGTAAATGTATATATATATATACACATATATATGCTTTTCTCTCAGAGGTAAGCAGTGATGGTATCATTTTCATGGATTGAAAATAAAATTTAAAAAAGTCTGACTTCTTAACCTCTAGATTTATGCTAAATAAATTTGATATTTTTAAATGACCTCCATATTGTTTTTTGTTCTGAACAAAGCTGGCGGCACAAATATAGGTCTAAAGTTTGAAGTATTTGAATTGTTTTCAAAAGTAAAACTTGACCTGATGCAATTAAAAATTATTGTAATTTTAAAAATTTATAGTGGAAACAGCTTTGATCTCAGCCTTTAATCTGCTCTTTGCCCTCTCATGCCCCCCTGTCCACACTGCTGTGCGAATGTACTCCCATCCATCTGATCCCACTCTTCTTTTTCACTGTGATTTCCCCTAGTCACATACCCTCCCCGGGACATCTCGTGCGTGATTATCATTACATACAATGTAACAAACTGCTTCTTCTATTGCTCACTATCCGTCTTCACTAGTGTGTACAAAAGTACCACAAGGGGTATGAAATTTTGGTAGTGATTTTGCTGCCACCCAGTGTTCACAACTGAGAGCCATGCCGAGGGTCCTCCCATCTCTGCTGCACTTGTAGACAACTGTTAGTTTATACACAATTTCACACATACCAATCCACATGTGCACCTGTCTTCCTGAGGACAGACACAAGGTGATGGCATCACAGATGGGTTTCTAAAGCATCCAGAATGCAAGTCAATCCCATTCCCATCTGGAGCAGGACACTGCTCTATCCCATCTGAATAATGACTGCATCATGAACCTTCCAAGGCTACAAGTACCAGGCTCAGTGCACAGATCAACAGGAAGAGAACAATGGGAAGGAAAAGCTCATCCTCATCTGAGCGAGAGCATTGCCTCCTACATCATGCTGGCTAAGAACACCTATCTGGGTAATTTTCCGTATGTTCATAGGTCCAGGGTGTATTGTTTTGTCACATGGTATAGAACTAAATATGGCCCAAAACTTACATGTTTAAAAAATTACAACTACAACCCCCACAGAGCGAGGCTTTCTTTAGTCAGGGTCCAAATGTTGCAGGAAATGCTTCTGTTTGAAACAAGTCTGCTGCAACATCCATGGCTTTAGTAATCTACTGTGGCCAGACGAGTGCAATCGCAAGTCCTCAAGGTCGAGGCAGAAGAATGTGAAGAAAGGTTTTCAGGTGACTTAGGAGGAATACAACCAGGAAGGCAGTGCATTTATACACAGTAAACAGACCTGGAGAAGAGCAATCCTCTGCAGTTCTAAGGTCTAAAATGTCCCTAAGAAGAGTTCAGATGGAGGGTGCATCATTACAAACATCATGGGTCACTGTGGGCAGGAAGCAGCAACATTTCTTTTGATTACTGAGGCTATGGCTGCACCAGCAGCTGAAAGGAGAAATGCAGGAGAAGGTACCCCAAGACAGGGCATCTTCACATACTGCTTTCTCTGGCATCTCATTGTAATGAAGCAACCCAGGAAGACATTCGGGCTGTAAGAAAGGTGGGAAACACAATCCAGCATTGTAGAGATGAACAGAAATAGAAAATTACTAAATTTCTTTAATGATTATCTGTCCTCAGCCTCATATCATGCTGCACAATGTAATTATGTTGCCAAGGTGAGCCAGTGAACAAAGTAAGAAGAAAAAAACATCACGATTGGCCTGCATCATAGGAAAAGAGCGTCTTTGAAATAAGACAGATTTATGAACATGGGATAGTAAAGAAAATAGTGAATCCTTTTTAGAAAATGTTTCTGTTTCAGAAGAAATATTACAAGGACATTTGCTCAGTTGGTTAATATTTAGAGAATAGGATCTACATGATTTGATGAACAAATACAGAAGTTTGTTAAAAAGAAATATAAACAGATTACTATGTCAGAGTTCCTAAACAACTGATTTTATAAGTGGTAAAGTTGAGAATCAAACAGAAGAATATTTGGGAACAAGCTCTGTGTAAATTCTTTGGCTCCTTTTACAATGTTTACACTACTCAATCCTATTTCTAGCCACTGTCTTCCCCTACAGTGATGACTGCAATCTCATCTGAAACAGTCTCTCTGCTTTCAAAGTTGATCATAGTAAACTATATTTTTTATTAATATGGCCATTCACTACATTTTACCACTAATAAATGAAGTAAAGAGTATTAACCTTTAGAGGTTTTTAGAGATTTAGCATATGGATATAATTTGCTGAAGAAACCAAGAAAATCCCATGGGCATGGCTTGGGACTTGGAAGTGAGGATTCACCAGATACCAGAACACACTGGCAGGACTCAAGGACTGCACACCAAGGAGAAAGTTTTAAATTGTTAAATAAAAATAAAATGATGTGTTATGGGTCAGTTGGAAGCTGGATTGGTGAGAGGAAAGCATGCATTAGAAATGTTTAATGTTGTCTGCAGGAATAATGCATTGCTTTTCATGGGATGTCACTAAAAGGTGAGCTTAGCATGGGGCACATGTTCTGTGACCAATCCACATGGACAAACAGATTCTGTGAGTTCTGAACAGTTTAACACAATGACTTACAAAGTTGTCCATTTGAATGTCAAATAAATAAATAAATAAAATCTGAAAGCATGAATTGCTTACTTACATTTTGCATATTCATAGCAAAGCCTAATAATAGCAAAATAAAAATCCACTCAATCTTCTGTCTTCTATTACTTATAAATACATAATGATACCATTTTACACTTTTACCTATAAAATCAGAGTTATGGTATATTTATTCTTTTCCAAACTCAGTTTTATTCTTATGCCAATAGAGATCAAAATATTCAGTGATCTTTAATTGGAATTACTAGAAATTATAACCCTCAAAGACATTATTTTAAAGTTATTAAACAAAAAAGATCAGAGCCTCAAAGACAGTTGGAAGTCTATCTAATGTATTGAAATAAACATGATTTGTTTTCATCAAATTCACCCCAGAAACACAAACATCTTCTACTTCAAAGCAATCATGAAAAAATGTGAGAAATTGAAGGAAATGTAAGGCAATGGGCTGAGCATGTGTTTAATGATGGTACCAAGAAACACAATTTGTTGAAAAGTTAAATTCAAGAGAATTATGAAATCTAAGACAGGTAAGAAACTAAAGAATGGAAGAATAATTGAGATAATTGAGATTTATTTGTCAAGGAAATTCATGTGCTGGGATAGTGTTCAGAAAAAGAAAATTGCATGAAATTATATTCCATGGAATGACTGTAGGAATCTGTCTGCTGTTTTGGAGAAATTGTTTGGTAAAACACAAAACTTAATTGCAAACTCAGGGAGTTGGCATGCGATTGAGAAGTGACAAGGGAGAAGGCCTCCCCACCGGACAGGAATTTTATTTCCTTTATAAAGAGCACTGGTGGATCCAAGAGTAAGCAGAGTGCTCGATGAAAGTTGCTCTAGATGTTAACCTATTTACATATTTAAAAATACAAAACTTCAAGGGGGAAGATGTAAGGTTAGCAAAAATGAAAAGGTAAACTGCTGACACTGGATGTGGGTATTATATCTCTTAGGATTATTATTTTGAGAATAATGATTCAAAATTATATCAAACATCTGAAGTGATAAAAGATATATTGGTCTTAAATGTATTTGACATATGATTATCTGTGTAGTTTTATTAAATTGAGTTACAAAGTTAAATTAACATGTTTCAAGTATCTGAAATATATAACTTCCTCATTTATATATTGTTGATAATAAGGTTAAACATTTCTGTTTTAAAAATATAATGAGTAAAAATATTATAGGAAATGTTGCCATCATAAGTGAAATCATTCCTGTAAGAAGTAATAGATAGTATCTTCTGGTGAAGAAAATATGAAGCAGTTATTTTATTTTTGAATTATCACCTCCATAACTTATAGACAACACTTAGTTTAACTTAATTGGCTCATGTTCTGTTACTTCTTATGTGACCCAAATCAAATGAGACTGTAAACGTCTCAAGTTTCACACAATATCTCACTATATTTACTAAATATTTTCATATTACTTTGATTTTTCATGTAAATATTTATTTTAATCTTTAAAAAATATCAAAATATGATGAAGATTGCAAAGAGTAAAATGCTACATGGTTATAGTTTTTAACAGTATCTATTTGAATCCTATAAATACAATTAATGCAATCATATGTTTTAATCTTTTCTTTAAACCTAGAGACTTGTGCATGCAAGGCAAGCTCTCTACCCCTGAACTACATGCTCGACACTTTATATTTCTGATTTTACCTTGAGAGAGGTTCTCGCTAAGTTGCTCAGGTTGTAATGCAATCTTTGACATTGGAAATTCAAGCTTTTCTTTCTCCATTTTTACTGTGCTGCAGAGAATAACTAATTCTGATGGAAATTTCTCCTTTTAATTCAGAACCATATGTGGAGTCACATAGTAGGATAGAGACCTATCTATATTCATTACCAAATGAGTCATGTGATATAATGTCAAAGCAGAAGAGAAATGTGTATACACTCATAGCAGCTCTGAGGGCCATTTTGTGATTTAGACTTGTAAATTAGTAACAATCAGACATATCTATCACTATGGAGGGCACAGCAATTAGGACAGGAATGCCTGGACCAGTGACTGACACATGCAGTGGACGACACAAAACAAGCCCATAATATGGAGCAGGATGCCAAACCTCATTCCACCAGCTGGAAGTGAGGGAAAACTAAGTCTTTACTTAATGCCATTATGTGAGAGATTGAAATTCTACATGTAATTGAAAATAAAAATCCCCTTCTCAAGCAAACAAAAAATAATACAACACTTGAAACTTAATGGTTAAATAACATTTAGAAAGAGAAAGATGTCAAATATGAAAGTTACTCACGGTCTAGAGGTTAAGAAAATGGGAGAGAAGAAGCTGGGACATTTATGATTTCCCTGGAGGTCAAAGCTTATATCTTTTCTGGCTTTGCAAGTCTGAATAAAATGCATAACTATGAATTTGTTGATATGAATAGAATGTAAATCTAACATGAGTTCATTGTCAAACTATTTATTCATCAAAGTGATATTATTTTTACTCAGATAATTTCAATAGTGATTGTCTCTCACCAAATCTCCCTGAATCACAGAAAATAGGGTTCAGTTACAAAGTAACAAAATTTATGAAGATTGAAACTCATGTCTTAATCCAGTTTTCAAGGAGGAAAACAATGCAGTCAAAAAATACAAATTTACAGAGAGTAGGCAAATTGAAAATCACTGAAACCAATCTCACTACCGTGACAGAATTTGTTCTCTTGGGCATTTCTAGTAGTCCCAACTTGCACTGGTTGCTCTTTGGAATATTCTTAGTCATCTATTTGATTATCCTGCTGGGAAATGGAGTTATCATTCTAATAACAAGACTAGAGCCCACACTTCACACCCCCATGTACTTTTTTATCAGTAATTTTTCTTTACTAGAACTCTGCTATGTGTCTGTCACTCTTCCAAGAATGCTTGTGGATCTTTGGACCCAGAAAGGAACAATTTCCTTTTTTGCCTGTGCCACACAGATGGGCTTCTTCCTTGTGCTGGGGGCCATGGAGTGCTTCCTCCTGGTGGTAATGGCCTATGACCGCTACGTGGCCATCTGTAACCCTCTGAGGTACCCACTGATCATGAACTGCAAGCTCTGTATCCAGCTGGTCACCAGCTCCTGGATCTCCAGCTTCCCAGTACAGATGGGGCAGACAGTGCAGGTTTTCACTCTGCCCTTCTGTGGGTCTAACATCATCAGCCACTTCTTCTGTGACATCCCTCCAGTGCTCAAGTTGGCCTGCAGGAACATCTTCGTGAATGAGTTGATGATTTACACACTGGCTTTCTTTCTTTTTTTTTTTTTTTGGTACTGGGAATCGAACTTGGGTCCTTACGCTTGCATAGCAGGCAGGGAAACCACTGAGCTAAATCCCCAGTCCCCACATTGGCTTTCTTGATTGTCACTGTGCCCTTTATGCTGATCCTTGTGTCCTATAGCAGAATAATCTCAACCATCCTGAGGTTGTGCTCAAACACAGGAAGGGCCAAAGCCTTCTCCACCTGCTCCTCCCACCTCATAGTGGTGATTTTATTCTATGGATCTGCCAGTATCACTTATTTATATTCCATGTCCAGTCAGTTATGAAAGCGTAGACAAGTTGCTTGCTCTTTTCTACACTATTTTGACCCCAATGTTCAATCCCATGATATATAGCCTTCGGAACAAAGATGTCATCAGGGCACTGCGAAAATTCCTACTCAAACTGTTCAAAGCCTAAGACAATGAATGTGACAGTATTCTTTATGTTTAATTTGTATACATAAATAATTACAAACTAATTCAATTTTATATTTGTGTGTAAATAAGCTAATGATCTAATTTAAACTAGAAGGACTTCATGTCCTCCCAGTTATGAGAATTGTGTTGATTAATTAACTATGTTCTACTCAAAGCCAGCCTTTCTCTTCACTATAACTGGTAGTGATAGGGAAGAATTTTAAACTCAGTTGAGTAGATTAGCTGTTAAAGTAGTTGTGGAAGCAAAATAGTTTGTGTATCCCTTTAAAAGCTTGCCTTAGCCATTGTTTTTGTTGTTTAAAGTATATTCTATAGCTCCTTTGATCTGTAGCTCCACTATAGATAACATTCTAGCTCTGAAGAACAAAGTGGGAATCTTTGAACAAACTTGTGATATATATGTGCCTTAACTGTCAGGTGTTCAGAACTGTAATCAGTGACAGAAACCACCTGTGTCTAACCACTAAATAGGAATTGGAACTCTATTTACTTAACAAAGACCACTAGGGATGAGATAATGACTGACAAAAGTATCAAAGGAGATGGACAAAGAATGCAGGGCCTGGACTCTGACCAGGCCAGTTTCTGGCAGTACTGCCTGTTTGCAAGTAAACTTTTATTATTTTGTGCCAATTCTGTGTCTCCCTGTATTTCTTTCTGCAATTCCAGAACAGTAGAGGTTTGTACCTAAACAAGAAGATGTGATACATAGTATTTTCTAGGTCAATGCTTAGTTCATATTCTATTTACATTAACATTCACTATGGAAGAGACCTCACACATTAGATTTTATAGTTATTAAATAATTACTTTCGACAGAAATATGAATCCAGAGAAATACTTTTGTAGCAATAAATAATACATATAATTAGTATATAATACATACAAGTGTATTGCAAAATACTGTGTATTGCAGTTCTACTTTTCTAAAAAAACCTGAAAAAGTGGATGCTAACATTGAAAAATATTTTAATAAATATAGTATGTAAATTATGTTATACATACATAATAATGGCCCCAATAAAACATTCCTTCTTGTTCTCATGCCTTTTGTTTTCCCTTTCAGCATTGACTCTGAGTTAGATAAATTATTAGCTTTGGCCAATGAGGCAATAGCAAACATGAATAGTAATTGGGCATTAGAACTTATCTTCTCTAGCAATGGAAACCTTACTTTATTATATCCAAAATCCATATTAGCCTTCCAGAGAGTGAGAAATTATACAGGAAGAGGCAACAGGACATATTTAATTTTTACACTGATGCTTTTGAAACACTTATACTATTTTAAAAGTTTGAAAATTATTTTTATCATTGTGTAATAATTCTTTAAACTATATATTATTCTTATCATTTAAATTTGGTTATCAGGTATGGTGTCTCACACATGTAATCCCAGACTCTTGTGGCTGAGGCAGGAAGATCACCTTGAGTTTGAGGCCAACCTGAGCTACACAGTGAGTTCAAGTCCAGCCTGAACTACATATTGAAACTCTGTCTCAAAAAACAAACACACAAAGAAAACTAAAAATCAAAACCAAACCAAAAAACCAAAACAACAACAACAAAAAGACCCTTTGCCAATCTTTTCCTATAATGCAGCGTTTAATTTAGTTGGTTATTTTGGGGGATAATTACCATGGGAAGGTTGCTGACTCCTTGTCTCTCTGAACTTTTCTTTCATAAAATAAAACATTTTCTTTGAAAAAAATGATTCTATACTATTTATAAGATGTCAAAGGTGTTCTCAAGGGTATTAAGAAAAAATGATTTTGTACATGTTTATGGGAACATGAATTGGTGCAGACCTTGTGGAAAACAATAGGAGTTTTCTGCAAAGAAAAAAAAATGGAGCTACCATATAATGCTGCAGCCCCCCTGATGAGTATGTATTAAGAGGAAATAAAACCAGGATCTCAGAGAAAGGTTCTCCCCTACTCATGTTTATTGTCCCATTCTACACTCCAGTCCATCCTATAGTGTGGATCCAAATGTCCCCCACAAGACAGTGCTTTCAAGGCTTAGTGTCCAGCTCAACCCTAGAAGGAGGCCATTGAAACTTAAGGTAGGGCTTCGAGGGAGGTCTCTGATCATTGACAGAGTCTGCATTCTAGAAAAGAAGACCAGGCTGATTTGCAAAAGATATTTAAGTAGGGAGGCTGAGGCAGGCGGACCACTGTGAGTTTGACATCAGCCGAGGCTTCATAGTGAGTTCAAGGCCACTGTGAACTACATAGTGGGACCCTCTCTCACTCAAAAACAGATATTTAAGTATTTTTCATATCTTCACTGTGTTCATCATCTTTCCTGAGATAAGAAACTAGTCAGTAGGAAAGGCTTAATTTATCTCACCGTTCTGAAGTCTCAGTTCATGGTGTGTTGATCCCATGGCTTTTGTACATGTATCCAGGTAGCAGAGCACATGGCATAGCGAAATCATTCAGGCCATGGCTGGAACACACAAAAAAGGAGAGAGGGAAAGGAGGATATACAAGGCCCACTGAGATCAGCCCACCTAGCGATCAGAAGACCTCCCTGGAAACCTATCCTAAGTCCACCTGCTCTCATAGTGCTGAACTTGAGAGGAAGCCTTAAAGCACTGTCCTGAGGGGGAAATTTAAGACCCAAACCAGATATTGACTTGTCTATAATACCACAATAGACATGGTGCTACAATCGGCTTCTAGAATGCAAGGCCAATGCCTTCCTATGTTCCGCCAACTTTGACCAAATTCAATACCTGATTTCCTCTGACTGCTAGATAAAAACTTAGAGGACCCCTGTGATTCAATTATCACTACATGGAAAATCTTTGTAATTGAGCGAATTGAGTAGGAAACTGGTTATATTGGTATGATCTCATCATACCTGCACCTAGATCAGAATTCGATTGGATAATGGGGAGATGTACATATACCAGGAACTATAAACCTGGGGAACATCTTACATTTCTGTCTACCACACTGACAAATAAGAGCAGGATAGAATTATAATAAAAACAAACAAAAAAAAGAACAGCGTATTAAAAATAGAATCAGTAAGGGCCAGGGATTTATCTCAGTTGCACCATGCCTGCTGTGGAAGCACAAAGTCCTAGGTTTGATCTCCCATACCAAAAAAAAACAATCAATAAGATTTAATGGACAAATTTTATGAAAAATTGAACTAAGCAATCTGTTATAAATTCTGGTGAAAATAATAAATCAGTCACACAAAATTAAATATAGAATGACAGGACATTTTCTTCCTATTTTGCTGAAGGGGAGGAGGCCCAGAGAGGGACAGGGAGGGTGGGAGGGGAGGCAAAGGGACAGGGAACGTGTGTGATGGTGAAGCACACAAGGGGCTCCGTGGATGAGTGGGACCATGCACTGCGACATGTATAACACGAGGAGAACAGTAAAAACACAGCTGGTGAAGGACAGGGCCAGGTGTACCTACCAGAAATAAGAGACGAAATGGACCCCAGCAGCTGAAGTTATTAAAATTGGGAGACTTTTTATTGCTAGCACAAATAAGTAGCAGAAAAATATACCTAGTATTCAAAGGAAATATGGATTCTACACTTACACATCAATCCACAGCACACACATTCATGACTGGCAGAAAGCCTCCATGTGTGACCTGGCTAAGCCTAGTTTGTGTTGTCCATTGCTTTAAAATATGTCAATCAATTCAATCTTGAATGGTCTCACTTAACACAATATCACTGGAGTGAAACAATATAATTTATCACAATAATAATTCAAATTCAAGGGGCAATTTGGTCAAAATGTATACCTAAAATGTACCAATGATGTTAATAAAAAAGGCAATCTGTTTTTTGGAAAATTCTAAGCGTAATTAGAAAATTTGTTTTGTATTCCTTTAAAACCTTATAAACTGAAGCAAGCATGAGAATTTTGCCTTGCGAACAAATAAGTAGAGAGAGAAGGATGGGGGGGCAGGGTCTGGATCAAACAAACTCGCTTAAAATTGGAAGGCAACACTGGAGTGAGTGCGGAAATCACTCAGCAGTTCAGTGACCCTGAAGAAGCTGTTTTCAAAAGGTGAAGGTGGTAGCCTGCAAAGGAGGGCAGGCTCTGTGGAGACATTAGCGCCTTTCCTGTGTTCCAAATCAGGAGTGTTTGTATTTATCCCACACTGCAGAGCAATGGCAGGCATGCTGTTCATGATAAAAATCATTAGTACTTTAGCTAGAATACTGTTAGGTTAAAAAATAAATATCAATATTTGAAGCATGCATGGAAAATAACTACCAAGTCCTTGCAATGCTATATTCCAAGGACCGGATAGGCGAGAGCAGGCAGAAACATTGAGAAAGGGTAGCAAAGGCTCCTTGTGGAGTGAGTTTCCGGGTGAATACTGGGAGAGTGAAGCGGAAGTGAGCTGTCAATAGCACTCTTGCCTCCTGCCCAGATCCAGCTTGTTTGCTGAGTGAGGGGTCCAGGGACCCGGATTCCACAAGGGGACCGGGGGAGCTCAGAATTGGGCAAGAGAGATGATCCAATTAGAATGATGGAATCACAGAAACACTGGGTGAAGTATTAAGATGACTTACGTGAAAGCAATTAAAGCAGAAAAATGTGAGACTGTTATTCAAAGAGAAGTTAGTGTTTTAAAACCATATGGCTTTTATGAACTTACATACTTCAATGGTTCAGGTTGAAGGGAAAAAAGGAATTTTATGTAAATCCAGGAGAGTAAGTATGGATTATTGTATGCTGCTATGATTTCTGTGTTGATATTCTCTATAAATGTTAGCATGATATAAAACTGACCATCAATATTTGACAAATAACCAAAATGTAAATATTAAGCTCAAAATTTATGCTCACACTTTGTAAATTTGGTTTTCTCAATTTCACATGGTGGGATTACACTCAAATAAAATTAATGAATTCTGAAGGACACATAAACCTACATATCTACATCACATTTATTGTTAACAATCTTCCAAGTAAACAATTACAACTTTTATTTGCAATAAATCCTCTTTAATGATAAATTTTTTATCTTTCTTTTATTAGCTACTAGAGTTTATTATAAACAATGATACATGTTATTTGAAGGAAGCTAAATATGTGATTTTTGTCTACATAATTGTTTTTTGTACTGCGAATCGAACTCAGGACCTTATGTTACGAGGAAGGTGGCAGAACCACCAAGCTAATCCCAGCCCTTGTCTATATAATTTTGAAGAAGACACTTTCTTTCTAAGACTGGTAGAGATAATTACAATAATAGTTCTCAGAAAAGTTTGCATGTGATAGTCATTTTTCAATTTTTTCTCTCACGGATTTTCTACTTAATTAAAAAAAAACAGAAGAGAATGAATTTAAATAATGACTATGAAGAAGCTATAAAAATTCTAAATTTTCTTAAGGTTTGGAATATTTGTATTAACATTAATATTTATTCCAGCATATTGTAATTGTTCATGTTTTTATAAAATCACAGCAGGAGCTGAATGGCAGCAGTTTTTGATTGCACACACTTAATTCCAAAGAAAACATTCTGAGACAACTTTTAAAAGTAAGCTACTATTTTTTAACATTTTCATATTTTATTGTACATTTAGGTGTAAAATATAATGACATTCATCATTGGAAATTTGCACCTTTGTGTAATCTTTGTTGCTTCTTATTTTTCCCACATTCCCTGCCCTCCCTTCAAGCTCTCCATTCCTCCCTATTTACAAAACTTTGTTTCCATTATTTCATTTTCTCATATTAATTCCATTCCCTTCTTTCCTTTCCCCTATGCCTCCCACTTTCCCTTCACCTTTACCACTTTTCTTCCTATTTCACATTATCTATTATACCTTTCAGTACTTGTTTAAACTTTCAGTTTCTCACACTAGAGAATCTATTTGGTATTTACACGTGTGTGTCCTGTATATTTCATTTAAGAGTATCACCTCTTGGGGCTGGGGATTTAGCTCAGTGATGTTGTGCCTGCCTTGCAAGGTCCTGAGTTTGATCCCCGGTACCCCCCCCCCAAGAGTATCACTTCAATGTGCATCCGTTTAGCTATGAATGTCCTTTTTTATAGCTGAGTGGTACTCATTTTATTTTAAAAAATCACCTTTTGTTTATCCAGTCTCCAGTTGATGGACATTTGGGGTGTTTCCAAGTTTTAGCTATTACAAATTGTGCCGCTATGAACATGGGTGCACATATATCACTGTGGTATGATTCTTTTAATTTGGGGGGGGGAAGATACCCTGCAGGGAAATAGCTGGGTCAAATGGGACTTCCAGTCCTAGTTCCTTGAGGTATCTCCATACTGATTTCCACAGTGGTTGCACCAGTCTGTACTCCCACCAACAACTGAGAAGGGTCCTTTTCTCCCCATAACCCCACCAGCATTTGCTATTTGTTGATTGCATGATAGCAACCATTCTTTCTGGGGTGAGTTGGAATCTCAGCATTCTTTTCATTTTCATTTCTTGAATGACAAGTGATGTTGAACATTTTTTCATATGTTTATTTGCTATTTCTACTTCTTTGTTTGAGAAATGCCTGTTCATTTCAGATAGATTACATCTTTAAATTTGGGAGGTCTGATTTTTTTTTAAATTCTTTATAGATTCTAGATAGTAGACCTTTGTCTAAGGAGCAGCAGCTGAAAATTTTTTCCCACATTGTGGATCATCTCTTCACTCTGTTGGTTGCTTCTCTTGCTGTGCAGAAGCTTTTTAGTAAGAAGAGATCCCATTTGTTGATTGTGCTAGTTCACAAGCAACTGAGGTTTTGTCTGATTTCTTCTTCAATTTCCTCTGTGACCCATTGGTTATTCAGAAGGGTGTTGTTCAATTTCCATGTGTTTATGAAATTATTGCCATTCCTTTTGCTATTGATCTCCAATTTCATCACACTATGGTATTATAATATACAGGGGATAACTTTAATTCCTTTGCACTTACTTAAACATGTTCTATGAGCGAGTATATGGTCTATTTTGGAGAATGACCCATGTGCAGCGGAAAAGAATGTGTATTCTGATTCTGTGGGGTAGAACACTCTGTAAACATCTGTTAAGTTCATTTGTTCAAGAGTTTGATTGAATTCTAGTATTTCATTACTTATTTTTGTCTAGTTGATCTGTTTGTGACAGTGGGATATTGAGGTCCCCCAGTACAATTGTACTAGTGCATATATGACTTTTCATGTCCATTAGTATTTGTTTTATATAGTTGGGTGCATTAGTGTTTGGTGCATAGATATTTATGATTGTCATCTCTTCCTGTTGGATTGTTCACTTTACAAGGATGTAGGGTCCTTCTTTGTCTGTCTCAATGAGTGTAGGTTTGAAATCCACTTGGTCTGCAAAGAGGATAGCTACTGCTCATTTTTAGGGGGTTCCTGTTGCATGGAGTATTGTTTTCCACACTTTAACTTTAGGTCTATGAGTTTCATTTTGAATTAAGTGTGTTTCTTGTATGCAGCATATTGGTGGATCTTGCTTCTTGACCCATTCTGCCAGTCTATTTCCATTGATTGGTGAAGTGAGACCATTAATATTGATGGATATAACTGATATATATTGACTTATCATTGTCATGACTTTTTCTTTTTGTTGGATTCTACCCTTTTACATTTAATTTCTTGTTGCACCTGATGGGTTCATTCTTCTGTATTTCCTGGGGTTGTGATCCTCATTGTCTGTTCCTAGGATATTGTCTAAAATTTGTTGGAGAGCTGGTTTGGCATTCATGAAGTTCCTAAGGTGCTTTATGTCATCAAAGTATCTTATTTCTCAATTGATTTTGAAAGATAGTTTTGCAGGTTACATCAATCTGGGTTGGAGGCTGTTTTCCTTTAGGGCTTGGAATATGTCACTCGAAGCTCTTCTTGCCTTGAGGGTTTGCACTGAGAAGTCTGATGTGATTCTGATGAGTTTTCCTTTGCATGTGATTTGTTTCTTTTCTCTAACTGCTTATAGAAGTTTGTTCTTCTTTTGGGTTTCTGGAATTTTAAAAATTATATGCCTATGTGTAGATTTTTTTGATCAAGGCTATTTGGAGTCATATATGCCTCACTTACCTGTATGTCAAGTTCATTTCCCCTGCTTGGGAAGTTTTCTACCATTACTTCTGTGAATAGATTTTTTAATGTTCTCTGCAATCTCTCCTGTTTCTTCATTGACTCTGATCAGTCTTATGTTATTCTTGTTTGCATCATCTAGCAGATGCTGGATTGATTTCTCATGTTGTCTTTAATTTTGAAGCAAATTTTCCTTTCCTGGTCATTAATTGCAATCTTATGTTTTATATCTGAAATTCTGTCCTCACATTGTCTCATTCTGCTGTGTAGATTTACAGTGGAGATTTTAATCTCCTGGAAATTTGTTTGCATCTGTTTTATGGATTCCATTTGTTTCCTATGTTGGGATTCCATCATGTTCTGCAGCTCCACTCTAGATTTATTAAGCATGTCTTCCACTATGGGCACAGTCTCTGCTGTTATCTGAGAAATTATTTCTGATTTCATTTTTTCCCGATCCTCTTTTGTTGCTAGTTCAGGGAGTCCAGGTGGTTGAGTATCAGCTTTTCATCTTGTTTCCCTTTTGGGTTGCTGTAGGTGATCTGGAAGTTTGGTATGAGGCTTGTTTACATGTCTTCTCATTTTAGTGGGGGTGGGGGTGCTGCTGATGCCAGCATGGCTCACCTCCTCTGCACTGGGAGTGGTGGCAAGTCGACCTGGAAACCTCTTCCTCTGTGCTTGTGGACCCTGTGTAAGCTTCTATTTTTATTTTTCTGCTGGTACCTTCATGGGGATCCTGGCTCATGCTGGAGTGCTGTGCCCTGCCCTGTCTTGGCTTTGTGTCCTCTTCCTGGCTTTCTCCCCTCCAGAGCCTGCCTGATGTCTCAGGCCACCAGAGCAAGGGACTCTCCTGAGGGGCCAGGGGACAGCCCCACTCCCTTTCTGGGAACCATGGCCAGGGCTGGATTTCTACTATCCAGTGCTTCCTTCCCATGCAGAAGCACCCTATTGCCAGGGGGAAGAGCTAGGCCAGGCTCCTCAGACTGTTTACATCTCTCAGCATAACTTTGCTCTGAGCATTTCCATCTGTGTCAGCCCCAGTGGTTTTCCTCCAGGAAGGGGCAAGTGTCCCCTCTTTGACTCTCTTGACACTGCAGGACATAGTGTCCCAGATCTCTCCTCCCTCTCAAGTAGGCTTGGCCAGGTAGGTGCCCAGAGTCCCAGACCAACGTTCAGGATCCACCCAGGGCCTCAGGTTTTTGGGCTCTGGGTGAGGGCCTTTGAGTTTATAAGACCGGAGCCCTGGGTAAGGGCAACCCAGGGGAGGGAATGAAGCAGGGCTAGCTGATAGGTTGAGCTCAGTTCTATTTTTCAAGTTGAGTTTCTGTTTCCCTAAAGTGGCAGGATGAGATTAGGATTAAATTTTACTTTTTCAAATGAGGATTTCAGTGTCAGAAGGGACTTGAGCAGTCTGCCTGGATGGGGTGCTGCCTCCCTCCTCCCCTGGCCACTCTTGCTCTGTGTACTTGGCAGTGTGAGCTGTGGGTGACTCTGTGCCTGGAGGGCTTGGCAGTCAGTGGACATTACCATGAACCTGCAGGCTCAAGTGGAGCATCAAGGAAGCCAGCTAGAGGGAGGGGAGAAGATCCCTCAGGAGTGGGCAGGATTGGGCAGAGAGACAGAGCCTGGGCAATTGTCCAGCTGATGGATAAAATAAAAAACTATCCAAATCCACTGCTTGATGGAATGTGGTATTTAAAAGTGTTGGGAGTGGAATCCATGATCACATTATTGCTTGTGTTTTTCAGGTACATAAATGAAAGGGAAATGCAGTTTCAACTCAATGCCAAAGTGGGGATGGTAGAGCTATAGCTGTTTTACAGGGTTCTTACTTGTAAATGATGCTTATAAAATACTGGTGGAAGAGTAAATTGTTACCAAAATGACACCTGCATGTTTGAAACTGGATGTACTGCTGGGAAAATATGATGTAAATGATTCTGCCTCAAAATTCTATCTCTGAGTTGAAAAGAGCAGTTTGCTTCCATGTTCAAACCTAAAAATAGGAAATGGTATAATTATAAGTCATATAACTATCATTCTAATTAAACCTTGCAATAGATATCAATGTTATATTTTGAGCATTTGAAGACATTCTTCAGTATGCTTCAGTTGTGCCTGTTGAATCTCTGCTATAAAAGACTGGAATTGAAATGTAGATTAGAAAACCAATATTTTAATTTTCCAAGCATTATTGAGCCCAGTAGAATTCGATAATTGGTAAAAAAATATAAATGACATGTCTTTCTACTTTCACAGGTGGAAAGTTAAAGAATACCACAAGAAGTAAATTTCACTTCAATGACAGAATTTGTTTTGAGGGGTTTTCTAATATTTCCAGTCTACAAAAGTTTCTTTTTCTGATATTTGTCTTTATCTATGTGATCACTCTTTCAGGAAATGGGTTCATCAGTCTCATAACCAAGGTGGACCCAGCCCTCCACACTCCCATGTATGATTTTTTCTCGGAAATTTTTATTTCTTAGAAATCTGCTATGTATCTGACACCCTGCCTAGAATGCTAACTGACCTGTAGACACTGAAAGGAAATATTTCTTTGTTTGCCTATGCTACAGAGGTGTATTTTTTCCTTGTGCTTGGAGGTACAAGGTGCCTCCTCCTGACTGCAATGGCCTATGACTGCTGAGTGGCCATCTGCCACCCTCTGCAGTACACCCTCATCATGAACCCCAAGCTCTGTAGGAAGCTGGTGGCCACCACCTGGCTCATGGGTATGCCGGTCCACATAGGATGGACATTTCTGATATTCTCTCTGCCTTTTTTTGGATCCAAGCAAATCAATCACTTCTTCTGTGACATCCCACCCTTACTCAAGCTGGCCTGTAGAGAAACTTTCATAAATGAGATGTTGCTCTTTTCAGTTGCTGTGGTGTTTATCATGGTCCCTTTTCTATTCATATTTGGTTCCCACAGTAAAATCATCTCCACCATCCTGAAGTTGCCCTCAGCCACAGGGAGAGTCAAAGCCTTCTCCACCTGCTCCTCTCATGTCATAGTTGTGGCTTTGTTCTTTGGATCTGGAATCATTACCTATTTCTGACCCAAACACAAACAATTCTCCAGCAAGGATAATCTTCTTTCTCTTTTCTACACTATTCTCACCCCATGTTCAACCTTCTGATCTGCACACTGAGGAATAACGATGTCAAGATGGCCTTGAGGAAACTGTTAACTAAAGTTTACTACATGTGCTGAGGATTTGATCTTACTTTCTGGTTTCTTATTTAATTCTGTAATTGTATAAAAGAACCTTTCCTGTGGTTTCCTTTCCTGCCCTACTAATGATTCCCATTCCACTTTTCTGAGGGCATTCTCTTATGCCTGGCTTCTCATACTAAGGTTGTATTTTCAAGAATTTTGCCAATAAAAGACAAGTTTGCAACAAATCTCATATTTTGTGGTCTAGTCTACTGGCAAATTAATTAGTGATTTGAGGATGTGTGAAAAACTGTACAGTTGTTTACCTAATAGTTTTTGTCTCATACATTTTTCTCTTAAAACAAAGTGTACACTTTGTTATTTTCATTATATGACTATTATTTTCCTAAAGTTATCACTGCAGTCAAAAGTACTAGATATGGTACTTGGAGAACATTGTTTGAATAACTATATAACTATTTCTTATATTTTTAGATGTTTTACCTTTTTTAAGAAAGAAAATTCCTCTTCATTACTTAGAGAATACCTAGGAAAAGTTTAAAAATTTAGACTCCACAGATGACGCTGTGGAGACTGGAAAGTATCGTAATGAATCTTCAGTGTTTCCTTTCCCTAAAATGTTACAGTTGGCAGAGATAGAGACATACCTTAAAAGCAACTACAGTTGAATGCCTGAACAAGTGCAGACTGCTCTGCACAGTTCTCCCATCTATTTTCTGTACATATCATCCTGTTTCTCTCTTTATAGACATGGTTTCTGACAAAATCATTAACAGTGACACCTCAGAAATATTTTTATCTTGTTCTTCACTAAAGAAAAGAATGAGTGCATCTTTGCTCTATGCAGATGCAGTCTACACTGGACTACAGCATTTTTTACATAATGTATAAATATTCACCTTTGCTCTAAAATTGACTTTTCATTTTTTGGGTGAGAATATCAATGGAAATTAAAATTGAAATATTGGTGAATTTACTGCAATTCAATTCTTTTGTAATATAGTCCTGCTTGCAAAGTCTAATAACCCAAGAAACATAACTGAAATCATTAAACTGCCTGAAGAAACAATATTCATAAGGAATAAATGTCTTAAAGACTATCATCCAATTTGCACTATTTGTGAATCAACCTAAGAAAGGGGCAATCTGATTTTTTGATTTGTTAGTTTTGAAAACCTGCTTTGTTTTTAAGTCTGTTTCTCCATCAACACAACATTGATTTAAACAATATATTTTATGCATAGTGGCAATGTACCATTCTGCTAGTTCTCTGATGGGCATTGGGCCAAAAATAAAATGGTCTTAAAAACATGAACGAGGTGGGGTCAGTCATTGGTGAGAAGAGAATATTCAAAAAACTAACTAAATTCTATAATAGACACAGGGACAGTGATGTATAACAGAGAGGCCCACACATGGGCACAGTGAGCATGAGGACACATTTGAACATGAAAGGAATTAGAATGAAAGAATAGAATTAGTTTTTAATAAATTTTCCATTTAATAAAATATTCTACCCTAAAGTTGATGTAAATATGTGACAAGAAAGAAAAGTAGATACTTGTGAACCTAACTTATCTACAAAATAATTCTATTCAATTTGAAATCCTGAGTATTAAGTTCAACATAATTAATCTTTGCAAATATAGTGCTTGTTATCTTCATGACTCTACCATGAGAACAGTCTTTTAGCACTACAAATACTGTGGGCACCCAGCATCACATGTGTATGTTACAAAACACAAGGGAGATTTTTCTAACAAACTGGATCTGGATGAATTGTGAGAATAAAAGTAAATTAGGCAACTACATATCACTTATTAAAGGGCCTGAATGCAATAACAAGAAATTTCAAATTTTCCCTGAAATGGGGACAAGTGCTTTTTCACTTCCAGCAAACTCTCCCTACATTGGGGAGCTGACATCAAAGAGAGGAGGAAGGCAATGAAGTTTCTATTAAAAAATAGCTCTCAGTAATGAACCAGAACAATTGGCAAATAGAAATTGTCTTCTGCAAGTTACACTGATGCACAAGAGTAGATGGTCCCCAGGGTAAGAGGGACTATTCCTATTTAAGGATATTAAGAATAGGAATAATTCTTAAAATAAGCACAAGTATTTTAGCCTTCAAGCGACTTGCTGAGAAACAGAGCATGCAAATTTATAGGTAAAATATTACTTAAGCCTTCTTAGACTGGTTAATGTGAATTTGTGAAGGTGAGCTGTGGTAGAAATATGAGGCTGTTTTTCATAAGGATGGTTTCAAATTAATAAAACAAAAAAAGCACAAAAATTTGAATTATCTGAAAATATGTTGTTTTATATCATAACAAATCTATTAAATTTCTTATTATAAAGTTAAATGAAATTAAGTATGTGTCAAATATTGTTAATTATATTAATGATTGAAATAATTTATATGAGACAAATGATGGCGTCAAATGGACAGGTATAGTGAATTTGAGAAGAAAGGAAAATACAGACTTTTGCAAATTTGGATAAGAAACATTAAGAAAATGCATCAATTAAGAAATTTTAAAGCAGTGAAGAAGGCTTCATATTGAATAATGTTAATATAAATAAGTGAGACTGTTTTGTTTTAATTTTGCTTAGATTTTTATTTGATTTTTAATTTTTAATTAGCATGTGTTTGCAGTATGTGGATTTTACAACCATCTTGAGAAGTGTGTACATGTTCACAATACAGGTGGATTCTTTTTCTTTAATCCCTTCTTCTAGCCCACCTCCCTTTCTCCTTCTATAAATTTCCTCCCTCATTTATACATATTGATATTATTAATTTACAGTATCACTCTCTTGAGCAAGGCAAAGCACAAATGAAGAGCACAATAAAGTATGGATATTACAAGCCAAAGACAGTTATCTTGCAAATGAGAAGGGGTCAAAGAGAGTTTGGATGAGAGGATTTGGGCAGAGGAAAGGAAAAGAGTACAATGAAGATATGCTTCGTTTTCTAGTTCCATTTCTGTACATTGATAAATATAATGGCCAGGCTGTGTCACTATTTATAATCAAGTTTCATCAAACTTACACTGTAAGAGGACAATATTACAAAAAGAATATAGAGAAAAGAAGTTGCATTTGATTAAAAGGAAAGTATATAACAATGGAAACAATAAAAGAGAAGACAGGACATAGAATAGTATGGAGAATTAGTCACATTTTTCATTAAGTTCAAGTTTAGTTAATATTTATCAATCAGGGGAAAGGGGGTGTTAATAAAGTTATTATTATTATGACTTAAATAGGTTTAATATTTTGCATATTGGATGGGAGAGCTACACATAGAAAAACAGTAATCATGCACTTATTTGCTTTGTAATGAAGAATGGATTTAGGAAAATTGCTTCCACTGGAGTGCTAAAGGAGGATGTAAAACCAAATTTTTACTAAGAATTAAAAAAAAGCTTCCAGAAAATGGCCTGGAAAGTAAAGAAGATAGAATACAGTTATCAATAGAAAGAAAACCAATAACATTGGGAAACAAGGGAAAAATCCTGTAAACTAATTCTAATTAAGGACAAAAGAAGGAGGTGATATTGCTCTATGTGTTCTAAAGACCGCTAATAATGTGCATTTCTCAATATTCTTGGGTATCATGACAGCCAAGTGTAATAAATTGTTAGATTTTTTCTTTTGAATGAAACCTAATTGCATGCCACTTCACCTTTGAAGTTTCAAATCTCATGTCATAGAAGAAACAAGGAAAATTAGAAATAGCATAAGAGATCAAGTAAGTATATCTACAGACCCAAGCAAGGTTACACAGCAGGGCATGTAATTTCAAATACAAGTGAATAGACAAGCCTGAATACACCATATCTACAGAGGACATGCAAATGGGAACAGAAATATCAAATACCACTACACTGGTGGAATTTGTTCTCTTAGGGTTTTCTGATATTCCTAACCTTCAGTCTATCCTCTTTGGAACATTTTTACTCATGTACCTGACAATTCTGATCTGCAATAGCCTGATAATACTAATAGCAAAAGTTGACCCTGCTCTGCAGACGCCTATGTATTTTTTCCTCAGCAACTTTTCCCTTGTGGAAATCTGTTATGTCACAGCCACAATCCCGAGAATGCTCATGGACCTTTGTACCCAAAAAGGAAATATTTCTGTGGTTGCCTGTGCTACGCAAATGTGCTTTGTCCTCATACTGGGAGGCACAGAATGCCTCTTGCTGACTGCGATGGCCTATGACCGCTATGTGGCCATCTGCCACCCCCTGCATTACGGCCTGATCATGAACCCCAAATTCTGTGTGCAGATAGTGGCCGTCTGCTGGATCAGTACTGTTCCTGTTATGATTGGACAAACCTGCCAGATTTTTGCTTTGTCCTTTTGTGGGTCTAACATAATTGATCATTTCTTCTGTGACATCCCCCCAGTACTCAAGCTGGCTTGTGGGGACACATTTGCCAATGAGATAGCAGTCTATGTGGTGGCGGTGGTGTTTGTCACTTTTCCCTTTCTGCTGATCATCATCTCCTATGGCAAAATTGTCTGCAGCATTCTGAGAATGCCCTTGGTGGGAGGGAGGACCAAAGTCTTCTCCACCTGCTCCTCTCACCTGACAGTTGTGGTCCTATTCTATGGAACAAGCAGCATCACTTATTTACAGCCCAAACCAAGGCAGGCTGAAGACACAGGAAAGCTCCTCTCTCTTTTCTACACCGTTTTGACCCCAACTCTGAATCCCATCATCTACTCACTGAGGAACAAGGACATCATGTTGGCCCTGAGAAAGCTACTAAGTTATCAGCATGGAGTAAAGACTTGAAAACTCAGAAATAGTATGCTGATGTGCTTATCATGCAGCATTCCAAATGTATTCAGAATGTTGTTTGATGGATCTGTGAAAATCAATGCCTTCTTGTGCAACATACTCTGAATACTAAGGCTACACTGGCGAGGTACTTTTGTGAGCAAGACGTTGGTCAGCACAAGTGTCATGTTGTTTTCGCTGATTCCTTCTTTGATGTTGCTTGAGGCCCACAGGGAAAATAACATCCCACCGTCCTCAAGTTATCCTCAACACCAGGACAAGTCAGAACCTCCTGCATGGGCCTATCTCAGTGGTGGCTTCTTAAAGTATGTTTATGATCCAAACCCAAATATGACCCTGGAAGAAACACATTTTTCTGTAACTTTGTTACCCTAACCTTTGTCCTGGAGTTATATATTCTTAGAAATAAAGATCTCATTATGACCTTGAAAAAATGCTATTGTATAACATATAATGATTTATTTACTCAATCAAATCTTGCCTTTACTGGATCAGAAATACAGCTACTACTTTAATTTCTATCTTAATAGAAATTGACAGTACTTATATATTTGTTAACTTTATACTAGACCTTTTGAAATCAGAGTGATAGTAGGAGAGGTTCCATCCAAAATAAGGAATTAACTGTTCAGTGAATCTTGTGTATACCAGATTGCTCTATTACTGCGGTAGTCACTAATGGCATTTGACTCTTTACAAAAAATTGAAAGATTTGTGGCCTAATAAGTTATGTCACTGTATTTTCCCTAAATATCACAGGATATTATTGTTCTTTTCTTACTATCATTTTAAAAATAAGACATCAGCTATTGAAGAGTGCTCCATGTGGCTGGTGGGATTACTGGCCCACTGCTCTAATGTTAGCTACTTAGAACTGAGGAAGGAGGTCCTTGTCTCTCATGCCAGCTCAGAGACCTCAGAGAGCCTGTCTTAAACTCAGAACGAGCAAGGGTCAGCTATGGATGGAGTTCAGTGGTGAAGACATCACGGGTAGATAACTTCTCCTGGGAAAAATAAAGGAATAATAAGAGTGACCAGGTCTTGGCCCATATTCATTGAATAACTATAGAACTTTTATATGTTAAAGGCATATGAACATTGAGTTTGCTTCCTTATGATATAAATTTAACTTTTTAATCCAATTTTTAACTTGAAGAAAGATTACCAACAGAAGCTCAACAGAAGGGTTTCTGTACAACGATTTTAGAGTGCACAGTATGTGTCAGTGGCAATAAGGGAGAAATGTATTTAAAATCTGGGCTGGAAACAAACTGAAGTGATGCAGTGTTATCCTACAAAGGGGTTTATAATATAAATGTTCTTGGCTACAAGAAAGCCTCCAAGTGTAACCAGACCCAAGAAAGTAGGCTAGTAATGAGAGCCTACTCTGTAGAAATGTCATTACCATTCTATATTTCAAATCTGAAGTTTTTATAATTAGCAAAACTGGAAATGTATATTGCAATATCATGCATGTTGTTCATGCTAAAAGTTCATTGCTTCTTTAGCTAATATAAGTTAGGCTAAAAAAGAAACAAGTGTCAATACATGAAGCATGCACCTGTTACAGTGAGCAAAACCTTGCTTCCCTAATTCCAAGCCTGGGTAGAGGAGATGAGGGAGGAACTTTAAGAAAGGCAACGGGCATCAAATGCAGAGCTTGGGATCTGGCTGTCTTTCCCCCAGTGACTATTGTTAGAGAGAAATGGTAACATGCTCTCCATAGCATCCTTGCCTTCTGCAAGATCTGGTGGGGTCCCTGGGTGAGAGGTCAGGGGACCTGAATCCCAGCCCTAGGGTGACGGTTGGCAAGAGAGTATTTGGAACAACAAATGGAAATGATGCCATGAGTTAAATATTAAAATGCCATGGGTGAAACCAACAGAAACAGAAGGAAAAGTGAGATATTGTTATTTAAAGAGAAATTAAAGTTTTGAGAAGATCTAGCTTGTTATGGATATGTATACTTCAATTGTTCTGGTTGAGGGGGGGAAAGGAATTATATCTAAATCCAAGAGAGTAAATATGAATTGTTTTATTCTACTAGGATCTGTGTGTTGATATTTTCTATAATTTCTAGCATGCTGCAAAACTCAGAATCAATAATTGACATATGCTGAAATGGAAAGCTTTATGCTCAAAGTTTATACACTCAGTTTGCAAATTTATTTTTTACTTTCCTATAATGGGTTAAACTGAAACAAATGTGATATAATTTTAAGATTATGAAAAGCTACATATGTATAACAGATTTAGTGTTAACAATCTGCCAACCAAGAACTATAACTTTTATTTGTAATAAATCCTCCTGAATGATAAAATATTGTTTTGTCTATGATTTTAATAACCTCTGTGGCTCATTATGCACAGTGATGCATGCTAATTAAAGGGAAGCTTATCTGTAATTTTTTTCTCAATCATAATTTTAAGAAAGATACTTTCTTTGTTGTTAATAATAACAACAATAATAATTTTCAAGTACTGAAATTTACCTAACCTTAGTTATCCAATTTCCTCATATTCCCAAGTGAACTTTAAAATAAAATGAAGTATAAAATAAAATACTGATCAGAAGAAGCTATAACAATCTGTACTTTTAATTTTTGCATTAAAATTTACATTACAATCTAGCATATTGTAATTATTTACTATACAGGATGAGGACCCCCGGGCATGTCCACTAGCCTGCAACTACAGACCCCACCCACTCTACCTCTGTCCTCTTGGCAGTGAAGTTACCTGGTTCCACACTACAGAGACACAGGGGGACATAAAGGCCATTGTCCTGAGCTGCAGAAGTGAACAACAGAGAGAGGGCCTCTCTCAGGTTCCTTGATGAAAACTGAAGCCCACTGGAAAAGTGAAGAGAATCTCTGGAATAAGGGCACACCAGACCACCATACTTGGTAAGTTGGAGGGATCATCATTTCCAAGTGGAACATGGACTATCTTCAGGGGAAAGGCAGGTGGAACCTTCAAT
Organism: Heterocephalus glaber; assembly: GCF_000247695.1. The sequence goes on from NW_004624864.1 coordinate 4,595,229, forward strand.
AGAACTTTGCAGAGTTCAAACCTGCAGGAGGACAAGGAACTCAACTTGGGACTTGCAGGCAGAAATCTGCCTGAATCTCATGGGTCTGTGCCTGGATTGCTGAGACTCATTGACTTATATCTGCACACTGCTGCTCAAGTTATCTATTGTGACAGCAGAGACATGCCCTGCAGGAGGCCCTTCATTTTTATCTTTTATTTGTTTTTTTCAAAATTACCACTATGTTTTGCTCTTATTTTTAATTTTTTTCTTCTTTTTCTGCACTTTTAAGATTTTTATTTTCTCTTTTTTCTTTCTTTTCTCTTTCTCTCTCTCTCTCTCCCTTGCTCGCTTGCTGTCCCACATTGTTCTTCATCTTTTTATGTTCCTGATCTGGCCCTAATTCATATTTCTTCTTTCTGTTTCTTTTCTTCTCTTTCCTTCTCTCACCTGTGTCCTCCAGACTCACTGCTAACCCTTCCCTATCCATCTACCTACCTATCCCTTCCTTCCCAACTCCTACTAATTCCCCATCCTGAAGGGCAAAGTTGCTTTATTGAAGAGTTTTTTCACTATAAACATATTTTGGGTTGGTCCTTGATTTTGATTTAATTCACATAGTTAAAGGTAATATATTAATAACTACCACAAATTGTCATTTTCTAAGATATACTTGATGCTATTGTGTTGCTGATTGTATCACTTCAGCTAAGGTGTTGTAATTGATCTAATCAGTTGTCCTTTCTGGTATAAGGAAAATGAGATAGCATGAGTCATTAGAGACTCAAAACCTAAAGACCAGCTATATCTGGAAGACATCTCTGAGAAGCAATCATTCCCTAAGGGTTCTAAATACAAGCAACAATGATACATACAATAAGCAAATTCAAAGTATCAACTCAGGAATTAAACCAAGGACAGTACCAAAAACAAAATGAGAAGACATTTAACCAAGGTACAAACTCAGACTTCCTCCCCCCAAAAGGTAAATTCTAGGGAAACAAGGTGGAAAATTATGATAATCAACCAACTGGACTCCCTGAACTGATAGCACAGGAAGTAACAACACAGATGAACGAGGCTCTAGAAAAATTCAAAGCAGAAATAATCTCCCAGATAACTATAGAGATGGTGAGCAGAGTGAAAGACATGATTAGAGGCTCTAGAATAGAAGCAGATAAAAAAAGTAGATGAGCTCAGAACCATGATGTAAGCCAAGAATGCCTAGCATAAGAAAGAAATGGAAACCATGATTGCCCAACATAAGAAGGAAATGGAATCCATGAAACAGATTCAAACAGATATTCAGGAAATTAAAAATTGCATTGAAAGTGTGTATAGCATACTAAGGGAATCTGAAGATAGAATATTCAAAATAGAAGACAGTATTGTGGTTAAGGTCCATGAAAACAAGAGATTTCTTAAAAATAGTAAGGACCATGAGAAATCAATCCAGCAGCTGCTAGACAATGCAAAGGAGAATAACATAAAACTGATAGGAGTCCATAAAAAAGTGGGGAAAGTACAATTGAAATTAAAAAAACTGTTCACCTAAGTAATAGTAGAAAGCTTCTCAGACAGAGGTGGAGAGGCATATAGACAGTTAAGAGAGGCGTATAGAACTCCAACTAGCCATGATCAAAAAAAATCTATGCCTAGACATATAATAGTCAAGATCCCAGAAACACAAAAGAAAAGCAAAATCCTACAGGCAGTTAGAGAAAAGAAACAAAATATGTACAAAGGAGAGCCCATCAGAATCACAGCAGACTTCTCAATACAAACCCTCAAATCCAGGAAAGACTGGAGTGAAATATTTCAAGTGATAAAAGAAAATAACTTCCAACCTAGACTGTTGTATCCTACAAAATTATCTTTAAAAATAGATGGGGAAATTAGATACTTCCATGACAATGAACACCTGAGAAATTTCGTGAACCCCAAACCAGCCTTCCAAACAACTCTAAGCAATATCCTAGAAAAAAGACAATGAAGGTCACAAATCCATGAGGTCCAACAGAGGGAAGCCATCAGGCAAGGTAAGAAACTAAAGGGAAAGGGGGAAAAATAAGAAATAAAAGAGCCAACAACAGTAAAACATCATGACAAGGATGAGTCAATATCTATCAATTATAACTACCAATGGTAATGGCTTCAACTCACCAATCAAAAGAAATATACTGGCAGAATGGATTAAGAAGCAAAATCCATCAAGATGCTATGTATAAGAAACACACCTAACTCAAAAAGAAACTCATAGACTGTAAGTAAAAGGATGGAAACAGTTCTCCAAGAGGCAGGAACCAAGAAAAAAGCAGGGGTAGCAATCTCATTTGCAGACAAAGTAGATTTCAAACCAAAACTAATTAAGAGAGACAAAGATGGTCACTACTTCCTTGTGAAGGGAACAATCCAAGAGGAAGAGATGACAATCCTAAATATATATGCGCCAAACATGAATGCCCCCAACTATACAAAACAAATATTAATGGACATGAAAAACCAAATAAGCACTAATATAACTGTAGTGGAGGACCTCAATACCCCACTATCAAAAATAGAGCATCTAGATGAAAAATTAACGATGAAATTCTAGAATTGAACCAAGGTATTGAACAAATGGATGTAATACATGTTTACACAGTGTTCCACCCCACAAAATCAGAATACACATTCTTTTTGGCTACACATGGGTCATTCTCCAAAAAAGACCCCATGATAGCTCATAGGACGTGTCTAAGTAAATGTAAAAGAATTGAAGTTGCCCCCTGTATATTATCAGACCATAGTGCAATAAATTGGAGATCAATAACATAAGAAACCTCCATCAAACACACGGAAATTGAATAACACCCTCCTGAAAAAACAATGGGTCACAGAAGAAATTAAAGAAGAAATGAGACAGTTTCTACAAGTCAATAATAATGCCAGTACAACATACAGGAATCTATGTGACACAGCAAAAGCAGTTCTACAAGGGAAATTCATACCAATAAATGCCAATATTAGGAAAACAGAGAGAACTCAAACAATATAATGCTGAACCTCAAACTCGTAGAAAAATAAGAGCATAACAAACTCAAAGCTTATACAAGAGAGGAAATTATAAATATCAGAGCAGAAATCAATGCAATGGGGACTAAGGGAATGATACAAAAAAATCAATGAATCAAAGAGTTGGTTCTTTGAAAGAATAAATAAAATAGATAAACCTTTAGCCAACCTTACCAAAAAAGGCAAGAAAATGCTCAAACTCATGCAATTAAGAATGAAAAAGGTGAAGTCACAACAGACCCAGTAGAAATCCAGAGGATCATCAATACCTACTTTGAGAACCTGTACTCTAATAAAATGTAAAACACAGAAGAAATGGACTGATTCCTAGATACATATGAATTGCCAAAGTTAAATGAAGAAGATACAGAAATTCTAAACACCCCAATAACAATGAGTGAAATTGAAAATGTAATAAAAAATTTTACCAACAAAGAAAAGCTCAGGTCCTGATGGGTTCACTGCTGAATTCTACAAGGCATTTAAAGAAGAACAATCACCATTACCCTTTAAACTCATCAAGGAAATTGAAAGGGAAGTAAGGGTTCCAAATTTATTCCTGGAAGTAAGTATTACTTTGATTCCAAAATCAGGGAAAGACTCAACCCAAACAGAGAACTACAGGCCAATTTCCCTAATGAACATAGATGCAAAAATCCTCAACAAGATACTGGCAAACAGAATACAGGGTCATCCAGAAGATCATACACCCTGACCAAGTCAGATTTATCCCTGGGATGCAAGGATGGTTCAACGTATGTAAATCAATAAATGTAATACACTACATTAACACAGCCAAGGACAAAAATCATATGTTCATCTCAATAGATTCAGAAAAGGCATTTGACAAAATCCAACACCCATTCATGATAGAACCCCTACAGGAAATTGGAATAGAAGGTCTTTATCTCAACCTGATTAAGTGTATCTATGTAAAACCAATAGCCAACATAATACTAAATGGTCAGAAACTGAAAACTTTCACTCTAAAATCAAGAACAAGACAAGGATGAACATTATCACCACTCCTGTTCAGTATAGTTCTGGAAACATTAGTCACAGCAATTATAAAAGAGAAAGAAATTAAAAAATAGTAGGAAAGGAAGAAATTAAACTGTCATTATTTGCTGACAATATGATACTTTACATAGAAGACCCAAAAAAACTCAGCCAAGAGACTTCTGGACTTAATTGACAGATTCAGTAGAGTAGCTGGATACAAGGTCAACACTCAAAAAACAATAGCTTTCTCATACACAAATAACAGACTCACTGAGAGAGAAATTAGGGAAACAATTCCTTTTACAATAGCACCACAAAAATGAAATATCTAGGAGTCAATCTAACAAAGGTTGCAAAATTCTTCTACACTGAAAACTACAGCTCCCTGAAAAAGGAGATTGAGGAGGATATAGGAAAATGGAAAGACACCCCTTGCTCCTGGGCAGGAAGAACAAATATAGTGAAAATGGCCATACTTCCCAAACTGCTATATAAGTTTATTGCAATCCCAGTTGAAATTCCAACAATATACTTCAAAGAAGAGACAAAACAATCCAAAAAATTTATTTGAAACCAGAAGTGACCTAGAATAGGAAAAGCAATTCTAGGCAACAGAGATATGGCTGAGGGTATCACAATCCCCAAATTGACTCTATATTACAAAGCTACTGTGATAAAAACAACATGGTACTGGCAAAGAAACAGACCCAAGGATCATTGGAATAGATTAGAAGATGCAGAAACAACTCCAGACATACTCAGCCACCTGATCTTTAACAAAGAGCCAACCACCCTCATTGGCAGAAAGATAGCCTCTTCAATAAATAGTGTTGGAAAAACTGGATTTTAACCTGCCAGAGATTAAAACTAGACCCATACCTATCACCATGCACTAAAATAAGATCGAACTGGATTAAAGATCTAAATATTAAGAGAGAAACACTAAACTTTCTGGAAGATAAGTTAGGTAGAACTCTTGAAGACATTGGCATAGGGAAAGACTTTATGAACAAAACCTCAGTAGCACTGGAACTAGCACAAAGAATCAACAGCTGGGATCTCATCTTATGAAAAAGCTTTTGCACTGCAAGAGAAACCACCACCAGAGCGAAGAGACAATGTACAATGTGGGAAAAGAATTTTAGCAGCTGTACCTCAGACAAAGGGCTACTGTCTAGAATATATAAAGAACTGAAAAAATCAGACCCCTCAAATTTAAAGACAATTCAAAAATGGGCATCTGAAATGAACAGACATTTCTCAGACAAAGAAGTAAAAGCTGCAAATAAGCATATGAAAAAATGTTGAGCATCACTAATCATTGGAGAGATGCAGATGAGAACAACACTGAGATTGCACCTCAACCCAGGAAGAATGGCTGCTATCAAGAAATCAACCAATAACAAATGCTGGCTGGGGTGTGGAGAGAAAGGAACCCTTCTCCCTTGTTGGTGGGAGTGCAGACTGGTCCAATCACTGTTAAAATCAGTATGGCGGTACCTCGAAGAACTAAGTCTGGAAATCACATTTGACCCAGTCATTCCTCTTCTGGGTATTTTCCCAAAATAATTAAAAGAATCATACCACAATGATATATGTACACCCATGTTCATAGTAACACAGTTTGTAATAGCTAAAACTTGGAAACAGCCCAAATTCCCATCAACTGGAGACTGGATAAAGAAAATGTGATTTTTTAAAATAAAATGGAGTATTACTCAGCCATAAAGAATGAGAAACTAGAGACATTTATAGCTAAATGGATGCATACTCTTAAGTGAAATAAATAGGATGCACATGTGTAAATACCAAATAGTTTCTCTAGTGTGAGAAACTGAAACTGCAAATAAGGATTAAAACGTTTAAAATGAATAATTGATAATTTGAAATAGGAAGAAAAGGGACAAAGGTGTAGGGGAAGTGGGAGGGGAAGGGGAAAGGAAAGAAGGGGAAGGAAAAATTATGAGAAAAGGAAAAAATGGGAAGAAAGACCTTGTAAATAGGGAAGGGTGGAGGGGGTGAAGGGAGGGCTAGGAATGGGGAAAAAATAAGAACCAAGATACCTCATCTACAGGTACAAGCACCCAAGGATAAATGTAAACATATTATATACCTAAAATGTACCAATATAAGAATTTAAGCAAAAAACAAAAATAAAATACAGAAAAGTATACTATATAATATTAATATCATGACAGCTTGTTATCTATAAACATGCACTTATAAATTACAAAATTGATCTTTTTACCATTCAATAATTAAACATTATTTCTGTTGTTTTAAAAAGTATATTGCTATTCAAAATATTCTATAAGATTTTATCTTAAATATATGTCATGCATGAAACTCTTTTTTTAAGTAATCTTATTTTCAAAACATTTACATATGAAAAGTAAGGATTTACATTTTTTAGAAAAGAAGTTCTAAAAATTTTAACACACTTCATATTTACTGAGGATTCACAAAATATTACACATAGTGAACAATTATAACACAAGCGATTGTCTAAATTCCTTTCGTGTAACAACTATCGCTTCAAACTTTTTTACTCCATACGAATAGGTATTGAAGATCTTATAACATTATTGCATCTTATAAGGTTTTATAATTATATAATTATGTGATTTTTTTCATGTTTTTTCTTCAAATTTGAACACAGACAATGCTGTGATAACATTTTCTAATGCTTGCCTTAAATCTAAAAAGCATGTTTTCTAGAGTCAATGTCTAATGTAGTAAAGATGGAGGTGATATTTAATGTAAAGTTACAAGGAGTAATTTCTATGATTTATAAACCTACTTAATAAAACTATGCAGTGACTGTGGAGCTTTGATACTGAATTTTGAAAGACTGTTAATTCCAAATGAAGATTATAAGTATAGAATATAAAAAATCCCATAAAATAAACTAAATAGAATAAAAAATGAGTAGTTTGTTTAGATTCATTGACTTTCACAAGAACTCTTTAAAGTAAACTCTGGATATTTAAATAGTTCTTTTTTAAGTCAAACAAATATGAAATACTGGTTATAAAAATCAAATATACATCTAGGAAAATAATATAAACCCTAAGTTGAAATCCTGACATATATGTGAGATAGCAAAAAATTATATAAACTCTTTCACACTTTCTTCTTTATCTATCATACATCATATGGGGAAAATAAGATATGGGCATTAAAACTCAAGAGAATAATTTCAGAAAGAAAAAGAACATATTATAACAAATACTTGGTATTCATAACAATAGCTCAGAGAAAATTTCAGTTAAAACTCATTACCTAGGAAAAAGTTACTGAGTATCTGCTGTGTTATCTGTATGCTACCAATGTAAAAGCTCATATATTCTCTAGATAAAAAGATATTCTGTGATTTTTATCTTTTTGGAAACTGTTCAGTCATCCTGTATTATTTTATTTTATTTTTTGGTTTGTTTGTTTTTGGTACTGGGAATTGAACTCAGGTCCCTCCACTTGCAAGGTAGGAGGTGGAACCACTGAGCTAAATCCCCAGCCTGTCCTGTATTATTTTAAATTGTCTTTGTTTATTTGACTTACATGTGATTCATTTCAGACATATTAATAATAGTGAGAATTTTTTTAACTGAGAATAGGGTCAGGTATTTAGCTTAGTGGTTCTGCCGCCTCCCTCTCAAGCGCAAGAACCCAAGTTCGATCCCCGGTACCTAAAAAAATAAATAAGTAAATAAAATAAAATAAAAAATAAAATGAGAATAAGCAAAGGCAGACAGCAAGACACTTGAAGATAGATTTACTAAGCATAGTTACCAGAATCATATTACCAGTCCAAAATATTAATATTTTCATTTGTATTAGCTATCCAACAGGCCAAGACCTTATCAAACACTTGCTGCATTGTGAGATGTGGTAAATAAATAATCTTGAATTATAATGCATGATTACAATGCTGATTAAATTATTATGATAGGTCAGTGAAAGCCAAATACAGTTTCAAGTTTTTGTGCACACAGGGATGGTACAGCTATAGCTGGGTAAAAGGCCTGGTAAAAGGCCTGCGTGGTATAGTTTATTCATTACCAAAAGTTACACTTAAAATTTTGGTGGTGGAAATACTATTGAGAAAATATGATAAAGATATTGCTGCAGCAAGATTCTGTTGACATGCATAAAAAGACTTATTTGGTTCCAGCATTGGACAGAAAGAATTGAAAACGTATTATTCTAGGTCATATCATTTTTACTCAAATTAAAATTCACAAAAGATATGAAATATATTATATTTTTGGAATTTAGAACTCATAACTCTTTCAACTCAGTTGTGCTCTTTCATCCTCTAATGGAATTTGAGTCCAGATTAGAAACTTCATGTGCTAATTCTCCAGAACGTTTTCATTGATAAAACTAGAAAATATGCCAAAGAATAGAAATGACATATCTTACTATTTTTACAGATGAAAAACTAAAAAATGCCACAAAAATTCAATTTCACTTCAATAATGGAATTTGTTCTTTTGGGATTTTCTGATACTCCCAATCTCCAAAAGTTCCTTTTTTTGATATTTTCCCTTATCTGTCTGATCATCCTGTTAGGAAATGGGATCATCATTCTCATCACCAGGCTAGGCCCAGTCCTCCACACTCCCATGTATTTTTTCCTCAGTAATTTTTCCTTCTGAGAAATCTGCTATGTATCTGTCACTCTCCCTAGAGTGCTCATAGATCTTTGGACATTGAAAAGAAATATTTCTATGGTTGCCTGTGCAACACAGACGTGCTTTTTTCTTACATTTGGAAACATAGAGTGTTTTCTTTTGATCACAATGGCCTACGACCGCTATGTGGCTATCTGTCCCCCTCTGCAGTACCCCCTCACTATGAAGCCCAAGCTCTGTAGCCAACTGGTGGCTGCCTCCTGGATCAGTGCAATTCCAGATGAGATATGACAGACTTGTCAGATTTTCTTCCTGCCATTTTGTGGATCCAAGCAAATCAATCACTTCTTCTGTGACATCCCACCCTTACTCAAGCTGGCCTGTGGAGAAACTTTCATAAATGAGATGTTAGTCTTTTTAGTTGTCCTGGTGTTTATCATGGTCCCTTTTCTACTCATACTTGGTTCCTACAGTAAAATCATCTCCTGCATCCTGCAGTTGTCCTTGGCCACAGGGAGAGTCAAAGCCTTCTCCACCTGCTCCTCTCACATCATAGTTGTAGCTTTGTTCTTTGAATCTGGAATCATTACCTATTTCAGAGCCAAATCCAAACATTTTTCAAGCATTGACAAATTTCTGTCTCTTTTCTACACCATCATCATCCCAATGTTCAACCCTATTATCTAAACTCTGAGGAATGAATATGTCATGAAGGCCTTAAGGATGTTAGGAAATAATACTTAATGCATTTGCTGAGCATTTGAACTGTGTGCTTTCTAGTTTTAATTCTGCAATTGTTTAATGAGAAACTCACCTTTAGCTTGCTTACCTGCACTACTATGGATCATGTTTACTCATTCCTGAGCTTTTTCTTTATGCAATACTTCTGATATCAAGATTGTATCAGCAATCATTTTTCCAATAAAATAATTTGCAAAAAGTCTCATATTTAGTGTACTAGAGTACTTCTCCAAAACTTATTGATGATTTGAAGATAGGTGAAAAACTGTAATTTCTTATCTAGCAGTTGATGTCTCATACATTTTTTCTCTAAAAAATAGTTAAATTTTTCATGCTTGTCTTTCTCATATAATTATTATTTTCATAAAAGTATCTGTCAATAAAAATGAGTAGACCTGCAAGTGTTTGTTGAGTGACTATATAGAAATTGCTTAAATTTGTAAGGTTTTATCCTTTTTAACAAAGGGAATTTTCTGCTTTATGATGAAAATACCTAAGGATAGTTTAAAATTTTAATGTCTGCATGTGATGCTTTATGGCAAGTATGATACTTGCAAGAACCCTTGATATTGATTATGCTGTAAGGAGTGCATGGTGCAAAGAGTTAAATCCCTGGATTGGCTTACTTTAAGAAGCGAGTCTGACTGAAGCTACGTGACTCACAGAAGCATCTGAGCACTGTGGAAGCGCGCAGGATAACACGACCTCCCCACTAATGGCCATAGCTGAGGCCAGAGTGATCACCCAAACTCCATTCCCACAATCAGTGGCTTCATACCTTGAAGGACAACGCTGTAATTACAAACAGATATTTTGTCTATCTTGCTTCTAATTTGAAAATGCTTTGACTTCTCTTTAAAGTCTTGCTTGCATTGGTTTCCATGGTTTCACATACTGCACATCTATACATGCACCTTTAGCCTGATTGATGAATAATAAAATTTGGTGGAAAAGATGGCCTTTTGACAAAGAAGCATTGTGGCTATTAGTTCACACTTTCTCTTAATTTTGTCTTAAGGTTCTCTTCAACTCTGCATCATGTACTGGGCAGGTGAGGAGTAGAAATTATTGCAGGAGTCTCTGGCAGATACAAATGCTTCAAAGTTTTCCTGTCCCCTAAAATTGTAAAGTCACCAGGGATAGAGAAAGATATTAAAAGCAAATGGTGCCGGATGCTGGGAAAATGGAGAACATTTTTGAAATCTCTCCCTTCTGCCTCACTCTAGCAGCAATATTCACCACATTTTTGATCACATCTTGTAAAACCAAAAAGAGCAGGGACTTTCAGACTTCTTCAGAAAGTGCTAAGCAAAATGAGATAATATGTTCCAAGCAAGGAGGGTAGTTTGAGAGGGATTAATGCAATGTGCCTTTCCTCAAATATTTCTTATTTAAACATTCATTGTATGAGGTTCTCACCCCTTGTAATATTAAAAAAGAAATAACTGAGAAGAAAGAAAATTAAATGGGAGAGGAACGATTTCTACATTCCTCATCCATACAGGTGCACATTAGTGTCAATTGTAAGAGATGTTTTGTAATACAGGCTGGCATATGCTACAGTTAAGAACAAAATATTAAAATATCCTTCTGTCTTCTTTCCACCATGAAAAATATGTTCTTACTTGCTGATTTTATCTACAGTGTTATAGGAGATCCTAAATTCTCTATGTAAAAACTTCAACAAAATACAAGGTTTGAAAAGAAAATAATATAATTTTGGCTGTGAATGACTGTATAGAGAAAATGGAATATATAGTAGAACTGGTAAAGTCAATAAGAGAAACTATTTTGCTTGATATAGAGCCAATGCATTTGAAAAATCACTTTTATTTCCATAGAAAAAAGCACACCAAACATGACATCACATGCTATGTGGAATATGACAAAAATGTCAAATACTTAATAGTAATTTTGATATGTGTGGAGGATGTCTGCTAAGTAATGTATGAAATAGTATGAGTGGAATTGTAGAGGAGCAAATAAATAGATTTCTATCCATAGATGCAAAGCACAACTGCAAATGGATTTTGTTTCCTTAGGGTTTAAAACTGAATTTATTTATCTATTTTCAATCTAAAGAAAGATTACCAATGGAATTTCAACAGAAAGGTTTCTATATCAGGATTTTATAGAGAACATACCATGAACAGGAGTCAACAAAGAAGAGAAATAGTACCGTTGTGAGCTGTACACAAACTTCAGTGATGAAATGTTATGTCTTTCTGCAACTGAGAGCAAGAAATGGGTGTTTTCTTGTTTTTACTCAAAATTTTAGTAGATATACTTTATTTTGTGTTTAAAAAAGAACATGCATTTGTCATGGATAGAAGAAAATAAACTTCATTTATATAATTGTTGAGATAAAATATCAAAGGTATTGAAGATGCTACAGAGAAATTAATGAATGAAACATCTATGACGAGTACAGAGTTAATAAGTCATTTAATTTACGTATGAAAGTATGCCACAGAAATGATAGTAAAATAAGTCATCCCTCCAAGTCCAAGGGTTCTGCCATCCATTGAATCAACTGCAAATCAAAATTATTTCTAATAATAAAAAATTGCACACTTTGCCTCTGAGACTCCTGGGTGCATCTTCCATTCTCCTGGACTACCTGTGTTAAGCTGTAGACACTGGAGCTATAAACACTGGAGCTGTAACACTAGAGATATATACACTGGCTGGCACTTTGCCGCTACACTACCATGACTCCTAGTAAATAGATATATTTATTTAAAGTGAAAATAAGTTTTAATTCTTGTGTTTTATTATGCAAATTTTCAGTGCTTTAAATTTTACTCTGCATTTCATCACATATTAGTAATGAATCTAGTTTTGGTGTGATAGCCAACCTGACTATTTGTGTAAAGTCGAGTAATTCCAGGTGGTCACCTTCCCCTTCCCCCTTGGGAGTCCCCTCAGATCATACATGACAGACTGCAGCATCCAGAGTGAATCTGCAAATATGCTATCTTTATAGCCTTGCAAACAGGCTGCTGGTGTAAGTCTCCAACTATGTTATCTTTACCACCTTATAAACAGAAGACCCTGCACCTCTGTGACATTTTGTTTAATTAAACAATGTAAAACTGCCCCTGAGCCCCACTGACTTAGCAAAATTCTGTTCCACTTAGCAAAATGAAGTTCCACTGAGGCAGAAAGAGCTGCCAAACATAACTTGGAATGGATAATTATTGTGAAATATTTATTAATGAACTCTGTGCTAAAAGCCTGTTTGAAACTTGTTTGAAACTTGTCCCTGTTTGAAAACTCTGGGTGGGCCTTCTCCCTCTTGTGGGGCAGGCTTCTCCTGGAGAGATTAGGAACTAGCCTTAAAGTGTGTTTATCTAAGTGCCCCGTACCTAATGCTGCTGTACCACAACCTTGCTACAAACTGTGTGATCGCAATTTAAGCTACCCTGTAAAATGTAAAAAGGAGAAAGTGTCTTAACTCATGGTCAGCCTAGAAGGACTCATTTCCCGAGGCTGTCCATTACCTGGCAATAAACTTTTTCATCTCCCCCCCAAAAATTGCATTATACTGAACAAATACTGAAATTTTTGTCATTTTCTCCAAACTATTTAGCACAATAACTACTTATATAATATTTACACTGTACTAGGTATTAGAACTAATGTAGCCATGACATAAAGTATACTGGAGGAGTATGTAGGGTTTGTAAAAATATGCAGGGTTCATACAGGAGTTGTGTATGTCTAACGTGTCTTTGGTATCTAAAGTGTCTTTGAACCAATGACACATAACTGTCTAGGGACTACTGTATGATTATACAGAACAGGGCAAAAAAATTACAAGTATTTAAAATAATTGTTAAAGTATTTTCAGGAAATCTAGCCTGTAATTTATGAAGTAATTTAGGGAAATTTAAGAAGTCAGTAAACTGGTATACAATATTCTTGTACTAATATTTTAGAAAATCTCATATAGAAATCATGTCAGGTTTTTTTATATGATCTCTAAATTCTGTGTGTGTGTATATGTGTATGTGTGTGTGTGTTTGTGTGTGTGTGTGTGTGTGAGAGAGAGAGAGAGAGAGTTTATTTAATTCATCAGGCTTATTCTAAACTTCTTGGCAAGAAGCTAGATGGTAATAGCCCAGGTATTGTGTGAGAAATAAGGTGCTAGGATGAGACTACTGGACACTATGGCTTATTTTAATGTTGCAGGTAGTTTGACATTATTACACAAGTGATAAAAAGACCCTAACATCAACCTAGAACACGAGGCTAATGCCAAACTAAAACATTGCAGAAGACTGAAAAAAACATGATCATTTCACCTTTTTCTCATTTAATAGAATATAAATATGGAATACAAACAGAAAATGAGACTGGAAGACAATTTGATAGTTACTTTCTATCTTTTATAAAATAAAATCTGCCAAGTAATCCTGAAACCTAAACAAGAAAAACAACACTAGAACTTTTTCATATTTAGTATATATTATGTTTGTGGATTTGATGTGAGGAAAATAATTTTAATACAATTATTATTTATGGTGGAAAGGAGTGCTAGGCCAAACTGCATTCATTAAAATGTGCTTTTCTACCAAACAAGCCATTTACAGTGAAATTTTGCAACTCAAAGGCTTAAACTCATCTTACTTAAAGAAGAGCTCTAAATCCCAAACACAGAAAATTCAAGACAAAACATGATGAGGATCATGAAAGAATGCTTCACAGGGGTCCAAGAGGAAAAAAAAGTAATACATTAATAACGAACAGATTAAAAATTAATACCGTGTAAACTAGATCAAAATAGAAGACCAGCCCAATACATGTTTGTAATAAATAAACCCTTCAATATAGCAAATTTACCCTTTGGGATGAGGATGTAGGAGTTTGGAGGGAGGGATAGAGAGACAGAAAGAGAGGGAAGAGAGGGGAAGGTTAGAAATGAGGCTAGAGGTCACAGGAAGATCACGAAAACTTTGGAAAACTGTTGAAGTGAAGAGGAGAAGACAGAGAGAAGGAACAAAGATAAGAACAGAACAAACTAATAGCAATAGGAAAGCTAGAAGCTGTATTCACCTTAATGGCAATCAAGAGAAGGAAAGAGAATAAAAATCTGAAATAGGACAGGAACAAGAACAAAAAGTGAAAGAAGTGAAGAACAAGAAGGGAGAATGAGAAAAAGAATAAAAGGCCTCCTTCATGGTATGTGTCTGCTGCCATGATAGACAAGGTGGGCAGCAGTGCGTAGATCTGTCGATTAGTCTCAGCAAGCCAGCAGCAGTCCCCTGAGATTAGGGCTGATCACAGAAAGGTACAAATTCCCAATGATGAATGTCATCAGATTCTATACCTAAAATGTACCAATACATTTAATGAATAATAAAAAATGGTCATACTGGACAAGATCCATGATTTCCATCAGAATGACGAAAATATTTTGGAAAGACTAAGAAAAGTGAGTTGTAGGAAGAAAAAGAGGAAGAAGATGAGGAGGAGAACAAGTTCAAAAAGGAGGACTCCCGCAGTGCATGTGTGCACGATGTGAGTCACAGGTCACCTTGTGCTGCCCTTGAACCAGCATAGTGCATGGCAACTGCCTGCCTGCATGTAGGGAAGCTACCTGTCCCGGGACATTTCTGAGGCAAACAAGCTATAGTCAGTCTTTTCTATTAGATGAGAATAAATGATTATGCAGAAATATCTACTAATTTAAAAATATATACAGTTTTATTTTTTCTTCTAATGCTCTATTTTCTTTAATGAACATGTGATTACAATTTTAAAAGACCTAATGAATTGTATCGTTTTTGTCATGTGGTAATTTTTGCCCGAACCAACTAAAACTTATGAATCCTCCTTTGCCTTTAAAAATAAATAAAAATCACAAACCTAATATTATCAGGGGTAAGTGAAATTCTTTAAATATGTGAAAAAAATTTACTTTTTAATAATGGAAATACAGAAAACAAGGTAATTTGTAATATTTTTTAAAATAAAAAATCTTTTGTTTTCAGTGAAGATGTACAGAAGACCCTGCAGAAATTATTAAAGTCATAATTACAGGTATCTGAAAGCTATCAATTAAGAAAGTAGTTGACTATTAAAAATAAGGCTAAGTAACAGAAAGAAAATGCATTTGATGCAACATTTAGGTTACTCTCTTGCAGGTTAAGCAACATCAGTTTCATTTCACTGCAAAAATCCACACTAATGCACAATTTATTAGTTGCTTCAAGAGATAAACAAAACATGACATTAGTCAAGAAACCCAGATCCCTGCTCCTATGCAAAAACGCATATATGCACTTGAAAGTCTGAGACTTTAAAGATCTAAGTCAATGGTCTTGTTATAAAGACTGTTGTTACATATGATGGAAGTTGCATAACCTCCCTCTATTGAAGGGATGAGTTTCCTTCCTTCTCCATGAACTGTGTTTTAATTTGTTTGGTCTATTTTATTATTTGTATTTAATTTTCTTGATATGTAAAACACCACTCATGAGATCAAATAACACTTTAACATGTAATTTGTATTTTTTTATTTATAAATGTTTTTTAATTTTACTTTGGGGTAACTTTTTCTTTTAACCATGCCGGATTAGTTAATTTTAAATAGCTCTGTGTGTGCGTGTGCATGTGCTTGTGTGTGTGCATGCATGTGTGTGCTTGTGTTTGTGTACTTTCCAGCCTAAATATTCAGTGTGTGATGAACTTTTGTTGCGCCAAAAGTCTAAAATTTCATTTTTAGAAGGGTTTCATTATTTTCCTCTTTAAACTATTTATTGTCTCATTGAATGTTCTTCCTTTATTATTATTAATAATAAAGTTAATAATAAAAAATTTGTTCTTTCTTCAAAGTGTACACAGTTTTTATAGTCAAATTTCATGAACTGGGTATACTGACTTTACTACACAATACACAATTGTTTGAGTCTTTTCCAGGTGTCATATTCTACATGACCAGAACATCTTCCTACTATGTCAACACCACACTTACAGTGAGTTTCAGATGTTTCCTTAGCCCAGCTGCCTCTCCTGTATGCACCTATACTCGCTCACTCCTGGTGGCATCTCATTACCCTCTGTTCCCATGGGAGGCCCCTCTGCCTGCTTCTTTTTCCCTTCCACCAAGTGTGGCTCATGACCCTTAAACTGTCCTACTTGCTCTATATAATCACGGTGGAAGGGGGTTCATCTCATGGAAATAGTTTCCATTCATAATCCAAACCATAAGAAGTGACTAGTTAATTAAATGTGAGAAACATTATTCAATGAATGGCAGGAGAAACTTGGCTTCAAGTGAACATTTTTAAACTGCCTAAGTGATGGCAAAGTTGCTAGTCACAGATTTGAAGTCTGGAAGGGACAGAGTCTTTCCCAGTTGTCTTTCCCAAGATCTGGCTTGGATTTACTCCAGACTCTCAGTTTCCTAGGTGAACTTCACTGTTGCATTTTAAGACAGCTACAACACAGGCTCGCCATGAATATGTATCAGGGAACCCAGGATAGAGAAGCAAATGTTTAAAGAGACCTGTTTAAATGCCCAGTCCAATAGAAACAGAAGCTCCACGTGGACCATTCATAGTAGTTACAGTATTAATTGGTTGTCTGTCCACTTGGAACCATCTTACACTGTGTTCATGTCTAAGAAAGAAGAGGTATGGTGCACTCTGTCTGATGGGGACCATGAAGTGGGTGTATTCTGAGCAGTGAGAGTCAGCTTGATGAACTAAATAAAGCAAGTCAGTAGATGGTAGACAGATGCCTTTAATTAGTAACTTCAATGCTAGTGGGAGAAGTCCCCAGTGGCGGACAGACTGCTTATACTTAAAGAGCACTGTGTGTGAGAATCTATAAAGTACATTGGATATTGTTGCTGATACATGGGGCTTAACCTAAAGTCATTAAAATATTTAAATACTTAAAGGCTTACAGTGAGATTAAAATCAGGATCAGTCCATAAACGAAAGGTAATTATGAATTACTTTATAATTATGTCTAGATTTAATTGGTAATATATTTAAATTAAAAGTTAATAGTTAAGACATAACAGGAAATGCTCTTATTTATTAAAGAGTTCACATGTATTTTTATTACACAAATTTACAACTTTATAACAAAACTACTGATATTTAGTCACAAGTACAGAAAATTCTATGAACTGCTGTATTTATTAAGCATAGAAAAATCTATTTTGAGACAACATTTTGTAACAAATGTCATTAATCTATTCAGTCCTGGTTATTTTTAATAAGACTTTTGAAATGAAATAATCGATGAAGTAATTTTACAACCCTTTGGGAGTATAAGAAATATATTTTAAAGACAAATAATAATTTTATAGGAGTCATTTGTGAAAACAATTAAAAGTTTTAAGTTTAAAAAATCATTATTTAAACTTACTTGAGGGTTTAAGTTGTTAAAGTAACGGAAATATAAGAAGAACTGAAACCGGAAGATTCCAATGTTTGTCTGAATTATGCTATTACTTAATACACACTCTCTTCAGTGTTTGCATTGGGTGGGGGTGGAGGTTTGAATTAAAATAAAAGTATTAGAATACAAAGTATTGTCCATTACTAATAAGAAATTATAATCTAAAAAGGAAGAGTAATGTAGATAATTTTCTGAGAGCAAACTGTGTCAATTTCTATTCCCTCTAATTTGTTATCCTATCCAGTAAAAAATACAAAAATGGTATGTGTTTCATCCTATCTGTTAGTAATTTCATCATCAAAATTTGATGGTCAACAATTTTAAAATACATTTTATTAGTCCCAAACATTATTATAATAGCAATGAAATTATTTATGCTAAGAAGTTCCATCACAAAAGAGAACTATAAAAAGTGAATTTTTGTTCTCCGCCGCATAAATCATTTTATCCCTCCTAAAGCTGATTGTTTCATTTAAATAGTGACTCTACCTCATCACTGAAGCAAATACAGAGTGCCATGTAAGGTTTGCAAGCATTTGCTAGGACCTATGTCCTACACACCTCTAGTGTAATAAAATCTTATGACCCTCACATCTGAGCTAATCTAGTGTTAGTGAAATAAAAACATATAGAAATAGGTCAAATTTCATTACAATGTGCTGGATAGTGACTTGCACTGCTGGTATGAAGACCACAAAAGCAGGCGAATTAATGTAAAAAAGGATAAAAATATCATGGATCTATCATCTTGATAATTTGGGATTTTCTTGAGAGTTTTGATGATTTAATGGCGAAGCCCATCCGACCTCCAATGCTGCTTGACAAAGTTCCAGCTGGGGGAAAAGGAGGGTGGAACACATTGTACCCTCATGTTTTATTTTTTTTTGCCCTAATGTTTACAATTGTTACTCTGGTCACAGGAATCATTGTGTTTGTGACTAACAACATATTCTCCATGAGGCAAATTGACAATGTTGTATTGAAATCTGATCTGGCTCACAAGTCCCAAATTCCTGTTTCTCTCAGTTCTATTGCCACACCCACTTCTAAAGAAACCTCTCCTGAAACTCCCTCTGTTTTCCTGCTACTATAACTCCTTTCTTCTATTGATGACTTTCTTTCTACTAAAGAGGTCTTATAAAGAGATTGAAAGGACAGATTTTAGATGTAAGACACAGTGGGAAATGGGAAATAGAAAGAAAGTTAAGATAGATAAATACACTAGGAGGCAAGTTACTCAGTTTTTCTCAAAGTACTGTAAACATCTCCTGCTCATGGACCATGAACCCAAATAACACTTAGGCAAGATGAATAGTGGTATAGAAAAAATAGAGAGCTAATAGCAAACTATATTAACCATTGTGCAGTTTCTCAAGGGCCAGCTGATGACCACAAGTTTGACATGTAATTAACTAAATCTTGCTTGTACCCCCGCTGATATAGAGATTTTGATTAAGTTACCTTCTGTTCTGCTTAGGTGTGGGTAAATAAGGGGACAATTGTAATTTTTAAATGTATTCATGATGTTCAATGAAATGAATCAGCTTAGGAAAAATATACTTTGTTTAGTAAAAAATAACCTTTATTTCTATAGAAATTGCTAAGGCAACCTAAAATGTAAATATGTTCTGCCCAATGCCTCCTAGCCATTGCTTAAAGATATAAAAATAAATCAGACCCTGAGACTTCTCAGAGGGAACCTGCACATTGCTTGGGAAGGTTCTTTTCTCACTCGCCGGCCCGAGACCTCTCCCCTTCCTACCCTGCATCAACTGCAGCTGGTCTGCGGCAATTTAAGTAAAATCTCATTTTATTCCCACAACAAATGCATCATGGAAAGGGAAATTAACTTAGTTACAGAATAGTTTTTCATTTAGCCTGACAGTAAGAAAATTCAGAAAAAATGAAAGTTACTTTTTAATAAAATAATATGCAATATTTCTATAAAAGTCACAATGTCATCAAGTTATTTCACATATATCACCATTAATTCACATAAATTATCCTGAGTGTTGTGTAATCATTAACCTACTTTGTAGCTAACCAAACTATGGAACTGGGGCGTGTAGTAATTCCTGTGAATGGAAGCAACACTCAGATTCTGGGACATCTCTGTAAGATTGTCCTGTCACCCAGTGCCCTACAATCACTCTGCGTTTCATGGGCAAAGCCAGGGTGGAGGAAAAAAATGCAGGCTGAGATCAGGCATGAGCCAGAGACATCTTGCCAGAGCACAGAACCTAAGAGGGCAGTTGCTCTTGGGATTGTGCAAGTAAAATCCTGCACCAGGATTCTTCATTTCCTTATTTTTCCTTTTTTACTAAAGTAACTAACCAGAGTCCTATCCCTTGTAAAGAGTAATTATAGAAAAATTAACTGCCCAAAGTGCAACACAATAATAATACTAAGTAAGTTTTTTCTAAGCAATGAATCACATCCCCGGGGACTAATGACTTTCTTTCCTATATAGTGCACATAATTACAATATAAAACCATCAATAATAATCACTTCCATATTGATCAATGACATTTTCAGAAAACATATTTAATTGTGACAAATAAGAAAAACAAGACACGTACAATATTTTTTGCTGCAAATAAAGAGTTAGGTTTCATACTCAAATAAATAAAGAATAGTTTGTCTTATTTTTAATCATAAACCTATGAGCATTTGCTAAATTATTCATGTTAGCATCAATGTCTTTATTTCCAACAAAGAGTGAGTTTATAATTGTTTACCCGGAGAGCTGACGATGGGGAGAAGCAAAGGTTGTGGCATACACAGCACAGAGCTTAACATGACAGCCAGCATCTTTCTGTCCACCTGCCCATGCTCACACCTCCATCATCACCTGCCTCAGTGGGCCTCTTGGTCCCGTCTGATCACGCTCTTCATTGTTTCCATCTGGATCCATGTTTCCAGGCTGTTCTTACTGAAAATGCCCTATTATATGTCCTACATATTATGAGACCAAAGACTTAATTTTTCAAATTATTTTTCAATTTTTCAATATTTTTTAATTATCTGTGATTATGAATTGTATGATAAAGAAAATTATGCTCATATAAACTAATGAGAGGAAATGAAGAGTTTCATGAAAGAAGCAAAGAAAATGTTTTTTTCACAAAACTAAAAGGATTTTGAAAGTTTGCATCACAACTAATTAGTAAAATTGTAGGAAATAAACATATCTACATTTACAATCATGCAACATATGCATGTACTAAAATATGACAGCATTCTTATTTACTATTTATGATTTTATATTGTTTTATATGAATTTTAAGAAAAGTAAAAATGTACAGGAGAAAGCATTCCATGACATAGTGCTAGTAAAGCACAGTAATTACAATTCATGGACAATTAAAATATGATTTCAAAAAGTAAAATAAGGTAAAATTGATATGACATGACAAACCTGTGGACTTATCTTTATTTTCCTGTATTTCACTGTCTGTGTTGCTTACACCATGGTTTGGTGTGTCCTGAGTCACTCAGAAGGCAAACTAAGTGATTCAGAAGAAATTTCAATAAAATGCACAGAGCGATAATCAAGATTATCTAAATTAGCAAAGTGTGTGGAATGAGAATAGTAAAGTTCTTATAGTGGTAAAAATGATAAAGATCATAAAGATGAGGTGAGTGAGCTCATTCATTTAGACAGTAGGCATCTATTTCACTAGTAAAATAAAAAAGAAAAACACGTACTGACCTTATCCCCTTCCCAGGTGAAAAGCCCAGGAAACCCACCACAAGAAAATCTCACTGAATGGATGGAATTTGTTCTTTTGGGATTCAGCGATGTTCCCCACCTCCACTGGTTTCTGTTTGGATTGTTCTTCGACATCTATGTCACTGTATTGTTGGGCAATAGCACCATAATACTAATAACGAAAGTGGAGCCTTCTCTCCAGACCCTCATGTACTTTTTCCTTGGCAATTTCTCCTTTTTGGAAATCTGTTACCTGTCAGTGACTCTCCCCAGAATGCTTGTGAACATTGTGACCCAGAGAAGAACAATCTCTTTTGTTGCCTGTGCTGCACAGATGTGCTGGGTCCTTATACTGGGAGCCACTGAGTGTTTTCTGCTGGCCGTGATGGCTTACGACCACTATGTGGCCATCTGCAGCCCTCTACGCTACCCTCTAGTCATGATCCACAAGGTCTGCACCAAGCTGGTCATTGGATCCTGGGTCAGCGGCATTCCGGTCCAGGTAGGGCAGACATTGCAGATTTTCTCTCTCTCCTTCTGTGGTTCCAACCACATCAACCACTTCTTTTGTGACATTCCCCCACTGCTTCAGCTGGCCTGTGGGGAAACATTCCTGAATCAGTTGACGGTCTACATAGTTGATGTGTTGTTTGTCTGCCTTCAGTTTCTGCTAATCCTTATCTCCTACAGCAAAATCATCTCCACAGTCCTGAAGTTGCCATCACCCACAGGTTGGTCCAAGGCCTTCTCACCTGTTCCTCTCATCTTGCAGTTGTGATCTTATTCTTTGGATCAGCCATTATTACATATTTAAGACCGAAATCCACCCAATCCTCAGGAACTGACAAAATGCTTTCTGTTTTCTATACTATTGTGACTCCCATGTTTAACCCCATGATTTATAGTCTAAGGAATAAGGATGTCATAATGGCATTGAGGAGATTAATATGTTTGAAGAAAACATGAATTTTCAGGACTTGCCTTTTATGTATATATAATAAAATTTCAAAAGATATCTATCTTCTGTTCTTTGTCTTATCTGTCTTTACAATGATGAGTTTTTCCACATAAAATTTATAAGCCTGAGAGATACTTCTCCCTATAAGAATTATGAAAGTATCACCAAATAATAAATCATTCCATTCATAATGGTATAATTATTTTGTGAAATAACCGTTACCAAAAGAACTATTGCCACTGATGATGCAAATGATTCAGTTATACACTAGAGATGGTTATTACGTTATAATGTACATTACAAGTCATATGAATCATTTCCATATCTTTCTGCAATCTTTCTAAAAGGAATATAGGTTAAAAAAACAGTAAAAGAAACACATACAGATATATTTTGATCTAAAAGCAACCACTCTAAAAAGTTAATTCTTAGCTAAAGATCAATATTTTGGAGTATGTAGTTTTGATAGTAAGCTGGTACAAGAGCAGCGAATATCATTGATGTTTAATACATACATAAAATTAATTATTACTATGTGGTGTGTCACAGAATTTCTTAGAACAAATATTTCTAAAAGTACGTATATAGAGCCAGGCATAGTGATATCAGACTCTAATCCAAACACTCTGAGAGACTGAGGCAGAAGAATTACAATTTTCAGTCCAGGCTTGGGAACACAGTGATATAGTAAGATTATACAGTGGAAAGGGAGTTAGCTTAGCAGGAAAACACTATTTTCAGTCACCAGTACCAAATTAAATAGAAAAATGTACTTAAAAAGAACTTATTTCATCTGTATCAAAGTCAATATGGCCAGATCAAAATCACATTTATCTCGAGGTACCTTAGAAATCACTATGGATCTTGATGAGTGCAACAATCAGAAGTTACTAAAATCTACTGGAAGTTGTTTATAATGGGAGAATAAAAGGAAGAAAAATATAATAGAAAACTTTCAAAAGAATTTCCAGGCAGGTGAGGAACTCCAATCTACTGCAAGTAGAAAGGGGTGATGGAAGTTTTATTTATTTGTTTTTCTCCTTGTCCCTCTTTTCAAAAGTAGCAAAAGAAAAATTGAGAGAAGCCAGTTTGGTGGAAGCAATGATGACTCTAGTAAGAATAATGCGTTGGTCCGGTGTGGTGATATACATCAAATGCAGCCAAACTGCCACGAGACAGCTGGCTGACCACCTCAGGAAGCACTGCCATGGGAAGAATTCTGGGTAGTATTACACATGGTCCTGACAGATGGGCTACTCTTCACTGGCTCTACTCAGACAGAGGGTGGAGATTGGTAGTTCATGTGCTGAGCCCCTGCATAGCCTCCCATTGTGTCAGCATGGTCCCTTGGTCCATGACCCCATCGGACTGTGACCATGGTAGCAGAAGGAGTCTGGATGGCAGCTACAGGATGGGTCACCTCTCAACTGGATCATTACAGACCTACTCTGCTGAGGTCACATTCACATGGGAGTCACATTCACATGGGAATCACTCACATGGGAAACACATGCCTCCACTTTATGAGAGCATTCCACAAGACCTAGTCACATTTCTCTTCCAGAGACATTTCTGTGATCAACTATCCACCATAATCTTTCCAATCCTTGACTGTTTAGTCAATCCATTATCTTCTGCCAATAGATGGGTCCACAATCTCTTCTCAGGCTATTTCTCCTTCCAAGTACACTGCTGAGAGTTCTGCCCCTGGGTGTACACTCTTCTCCAGTCTCCTATAGGATAGCCCCAGAAGTGGCAATGTTGTTGCCAGCTTCTGATCTGTGATGAATCCTGCACATCACATAGCACCATGGAAATGACTTTGTAGCAGACATCCCTGCCCAGTATTAGCAGGCTGTGAGTGGTACAAGCTTCTTGCCTCTCCATAATTTGGCTGTATTATATTAGGGGCTGACCAAAGCTTTATGTGGCTCAAATGAGCAAGTCACATAGCCAAGTAGACCCAAGTCTTCGTCCATGAAAAAGCAGGGCCCTGCTGAGTTCACTTCCAGCCAAGGTCAGCCTGACTCCAACTAAATTCCTTTCCTCTGAATTACCTGTCTGTTCTCTTCAGCAAGATATGTTAGTGCCTCCCTTTTACAGCCTTGCCTTCAATACTCACTGTCACCAGGAAGCACACTCTGCTCCCCTCCTTCCCATTTTTGTAAAGAATAAACACTGGATGTCTTGGTGCCTTTTGTCTTTGCTTCCCAGAGCAGCTTAGCTCAGCACAAGTCCCAGCTGGAGCCTGAATGTCAGGCCCCATTCGCTCATAACTAAATAAACATTCAGGGTCTACTCTAGTTCTGTCAGCCACACCAATTCCATGCAATCCCTCGAATTTTGGACTTCATGATGTTGTTTACAAACCCAGTTTCTCTAATAAGAGCACTATAGAAATGATCCATTTTATGGTAAGAAAGGATAATAGTTGATGAATTTGAAAGAATCAGTTTTATCTAACTGGTATATCTTTGTGTTGTCACAAATACTCTTTAATATTCCCTTCACAGTGACTCTGGATTCTGATGTGCATGCCTCCCTTTATTTCTAAGATATTCTAGCTGTGACTTGTCTATATTTTCTTTTCAGTCCTCAAGAAATATATAATATATTGAAGTTTACATATGACAAGTTTTTTGTCTTTCAGTTTATAAAATCTCAATTATTTCTGCTTTTTAATTTTTTCCTTCAGCTTAATTTGCTTCACATCATTATGCTTTCTTAATTTATTGAAGTTGAACCTTAAATTATTAAATTTCAGTCTTATTTCAATATTCTAATAGAAAAAGTAATACTGTACAATATCTACCATGTATTGTTTTAGATTTTATGTGCCCCATTGATATTAAAATAGACTACAATAATTCAAAGATCTCCAGATACTTGAACAGAAAAAGCATGGTTCTTAATAATCTATCAGTAAAATAAAATCCTTAGTGATTTTTAAAAACAATAAAACAAAATACATTTTCTTAAATTTTGTAGAATATAGTAAAGTGTCTCTTAGATGGAAAAGTATAGAGCTAAATGATATTATATGAGTGTGTTGCACATGGTACTCCACATCACAACATATACAACAATAATTTCCTTTTTCATTTTTCTTATTCTACAAGCATCCCTGGTAAATGTCTTTTCTAATCTTTTTCAAAACTTAGAGAGACCCTGGAGTAAAATAATCTTGGCCTTCCCTGATTACTTATACAGAGGTTGCCATTATTTATGACAATAACCTTGGAAATTACAGCCCCCTCATTGTACTTGAGGTTGGTGTGCTTTCTCCTATAGTCATAATGGAGCTGCCTGCCTTCCAGCATGTGGAGGCCTGGTCAATCTGTTCCATGTGGGTGAGGCCATTTGGAAGGGGCCATTATGAAAACACAGCACATTAATGTTCTTCTCACTGAGGTTGCTTAAAGTGTATCAAACATCCTATAATCGAGAGGTTGAACTTTTGATTACAAAGAAAATCAAATCCCAAACCCCAAATTCATTCTTTAAGAAAATCAAAGATTCATCAGTGACTTAATAATAGAACATTAAAGCGTACAGTTGTTACAAGATAATTCTTACCAAAGTATTTGTGACCAGTGACAGGGATCCTGCATTAATATATCACCAAAAGCACAATCCACAAAATCATACATGAATTTGGTTTCATCAATGCTAAATCATTTTTTCTGTGTTGATGTTCTTAAGAGAATGAAAATACAAGCCTCAGAGTAAATAAAATTTTACCAAATCACATATCCATCAAAGTAAATATATGTGGACTATATGGAGATCTCTCTAAACACATCAGCCTGAGAAGAAATAGACTGAAATATATGAAGGAATTGAGTAGATGGCATACCCATACTTATTTTAGTTATATATATATATGTGTGTGTGTGTGTGTGTGTGTGTGTTAAAAAATCACATCAAAGATGGTTGTCACTACTAACAATTATTAAAATGCAAATTAAAACAAAATCAATACTGCATATATACTTTAATATCTAGAATTAAAATAAATTAATCATAACCATTCAAAATTGGTAGGTAAATGTGACTCTTGTAAATGGCAATTTTTATAAATGAATGTGATGAATATGTATGTATCTAAAATATAGTCTTTTCTTAGTTTAATCATTAATCTTTATATTTGTATCATATCCTATGTTGCTGCAACTACGTAGCTGCTATTCACTTCAATTGCATCTTTTGAGTGTGAGTCTATATGTGTTTGTGTGGGGTGTTTGCATAAATCTATTTTATTTACAGAAAACTATATTATTATTTTATAATCAACCTGAAGAGGTGCTTGACCAGGAACTCTAGCAGCAACAACTTGATTCCTTTTTATTTTATTTATTTATATTTTGGTACCAGGGATTGAACTGGGGAGGTTGCACTTGCAAGGCAGGAGGGAGAACCACTGGGTGAAATTCCTGGTCCTGGAAGTAGTTGAAATTCTATGTTGCCACAGTAGAAGGAAATTAATGCAAAAATGGACAAATTTAGTTGTATACATAGCAGTCTAGCTAGCCATGATATTTTATAGCCCTGTATATGTGATTTTCTATTAGATGATCTTAATTTGTTTCACATGAACTCTGGAGTTATAGATTTTTAATGCTTTCAATGATTATATTTCTTAATAACCACAAAAAATTAATAGAGGAAAATTACAGAGAGTGGTAGATGAAGAATGTTCTGCATGCTTTACTAAGTACTTGAGTGACAGGACCAACACCTTCCTTCAGTTAGATGTGCTATGGGAAAGGGATGCAACCCAGGGTACAGAAGATTTCCTACTTAAAGAGCACTGCTCTCACAATAGACTGCACATCAGAAGGAGGTTACCCCATGCTACAAGTAAAGCAGAGTCCTAAATTTAATGAAAAATCCATCTTCTTTTTCCTTGTCCATCTTTTATCAGTCAATAACGGTAAGCAGTATAATTAACCTACTTCCATGCATATAAACCTAAAAGACTTTTGACAAACATGAAATTTATTTTTACATGACCTTTCATTTATTAACATTAGCAAAAAGATGAAATTACAGAAAAAAATTAAAAAGAAATCTTTCATTGTTGATTAATTTTATCTCAAAATTTTTCTAATATTTGATATTATTAAACAAAATGAGAACAAAACAAAATCTACTTTAATCTAAAATGCTAATACAGTAAAGTTTATTATTATGATTGCTTCATAACATTTTATTGGTAATTTTTAAGTGATTATAAAGTATGAAGTATATATTTAAGTATTTTACGTGCATTAATGTGAAGATTTTATCTTACGAAGCCAGAGTTACTGACAACAGAGGAGCAAAAATATTTAAAGGACATTTTGAAGAGGTCAACATCACTCTACTGCCAAAGGTACTCCCACTACTTAAGAGGTTATATTCATGATTAATGCATATAAAATTCTATAGAAATATTAACACCTTTTCAGTTCTATATTTCAAGACTTCTGCCAGGAAAAAATAAATCTTTCTGAAATGCATGTACTAATAACTATCTCCTTTTATCTCCTAACTTCTATTTAATTTCATAAACTTAGAGTATAATCTCTATGTCACAGTGATGCTTTTGTTAGAAAAAAAATCTACACTAAAATAAACCATTATGTCAAAAATAATGTGACTAAATTAAACATGAAGTATTTAATTAAAACAAAGGTTTTGAATTTATCTTAAATATCTACTGCTATTTATTTTATAATGAGATAGAAATTTCTAAAAAAAA
Organism: Heterocephalus glaber; assembly: GCF_000247695.1. Next base: position 4,623,471 of record NW_004624864.1, read on the forward strand.
AAAAAGAAATTGCAAAATTTTTTCAAAAGTGAGAGAAACCAGTGAGAATTTTGAAGGATTTGAGAAAATCCTTTAGGCAAGATCATGTTTAGAATATGAGTACAATTTGGATAGACTTCAGTAATTACATTTATTATTTTATATATTTTTAAACAAATTTCATTGAACATTCTTAAAATTGCTGTTTTATTTGCAAACTGAAATTTGAGGCAGTTTCATCAAACAGAAAATCCAAAATTAGAGATTTCAGTAGATGTGCAAGTCTGCTCAAGTGTTTTTTAAATATTATTATCTGCTTTAGAAATTGATGTAATTTCCTTCATAAATGTATACTCCTGCTTGAATAGTGGGGAATAACATAAAGACAGCAAAGAGCCTTATAGAAAGGGAAGATCAAATGAAAAGAAAAAATATATATAAATTTCTGAGACAATGGTTATATAAATGAATGTGGGATATATAAAGCAAGATAGTCTCTAATAAACTGATGATTCAGTCAAGATTTCATTATTGCCCATGTCTTAATTTTAGATCTAATTAAATAGAAGAATATATGTTTGAAACTTTAGGATGCTACATTAAAAAATAACCCCATGGTATAGATTCAAAACCTTGAAATCATATCTCTGTTTTGACCCTTGTTATATAATTCTCTCTACTTTGGAATTGTAGTTAAAACATTTTTCCATACTAATATCATAATTTTCATTAATGTAATTGCATAACCATGGAAGAAACTTTAAGAATCCTCACTGTTTTAATATTTACTATTTCAGGAGGAATAACCTGTACTATTTACCGTTTCTATTGTCAATCAAAGAAACTTCTCAGGATGCCCCAGGCTGGCATAGACTGTTACTCCTTCTTCATTCCTCTCTACATTTTGAGGCTGAAATCCACTATTCCTTGTTAATCTTCTTAGGAGATGCTTGGCCTGTGCCTCCTGTGTGCAGTGAGTTAGTCCCTTTGTGTTTAAGTTAGTTACAATGAAAGTGGAAATTCCATAGCAAGTATGTACAACAAAGGTAGGGGGTGTTTCTGGATGACTTATGCCACCTCCTACCAACTCTGCAAGGTGAGCCTGATCATTATGGACTACAAAACATCACTGATAAAAATAAAAATGCAAAACAAGAAGCAAACTCAAAAATATATTTTAAGTTCTACAGAGCCACTTCCCACAAAAACATGCACATATAAGTACACATACACAAGGCATACAAGAAGCAAATTATTTGACTCATTTGAAATTTATCCTAGGAGTCAGCAGCTCCAATTTTATGTAGCAAATATACTATACATTATGTAGACAGTGTGCACAGTATATATCCAAAGAAACTCTAACAAAGGCATAGAGATAAATGCAATATAAATAAGTAATATCATGGCAACATGCTTATGTGGGAACTTACATAAACATGTGCAATTGACATGATTGAATGAATAAATGAGCTCTGTGGAAAGCAGCAGTGAGGATGTTACTAGTGAGAATATAAATGATTTAAGTAACAAATTGCAGAGATGATTTCTGGTTGATGTCCATTTTATAACTTGGCTTTTGTTCAGAGCAAAGATATTCAACTTCCACTTAGAACTGTTTTTTGAATAATGAGACTGTTTTTTACTCTTGAGGTTCTCTGGATAGGAAAACAATCTTAATATTTTGATACCATGCCAGTTCTTTAGGAACAATCTTAAAATCACTTAGACTATAATGTCTAATAGAAATGTATGACTTCGGATTTCATAGACACTACATTGTAACGAAAACATTTAAAGATTAAATATCATACTATAAGTTTTGGAAGCTGATCATTTTAAACATAATAAAATAACCTATAAATTCAGAAATTCAAAGATAAAAAGTGGGATTACCTTACTGCAGATCACCTTTAAAATTCATAAAAATATACTTCCTGAAATTATTTTAAATATCTCAAAATATTAATGTGCAATGGAATTAATTTTTAACAGAATCACAAAATAAACATTGGTAAGAAAGAAATCAACAAATAGAAAGGAATCATTGCTGTAAGTGAACAAAAGTCAAACTGCATTTTTGAGTATTCATATGAACATTTTAAGAGACGTGCTTCCTTATTAGACACAAGCACATGGGAGAAACTTTAGCAGAAAATTACATAAAATTTTTCTTATGGATATGCCTGGTAAAAAAAGGATCTTCCACTAAAAATTCATAGCTTATAAAAATCATAGGCTTTGATCTTACAGAGAATTGGGAAATTTGGAAACATGTAGTCTTTTTTTGTCATATGAACAAAAAAAAGGGTAAGGAGATGGAAATAACTTCAACTTCTGCTGAATTCTTTCCACAGATGACACGTGAAGAGTTAAATGTAAGAGGCAATGGTTCCACAGTGAGGCACTTTGTCCTGCTGGGGTTTTCTGACCTTCCAAACCTCCAGGGGTTTCTGTCTGGCATGTTTGCTATCATGTAATTGCTTGTGCTAATTGGAAATGGTCTTATAATCATAATAACAATCCTGGATCCTGCACTACAGACACCCATGTATTTTTTCCTGGTAAATATTTCTTCTTTGGAAATCTGCTGTTTCAGTCACTTTTCCTAGGATGCTCTTCAACCTTTGGACACAGAAGAGAAATATTTCTTTGCTGGGCTGTGCCACACAACTGTGTTTCTTCCTTATGCTGGCAGCCACTGAGTGCTTCCTACTGGCTGTGATATCCTACGACCACTATGTGGCCATCTGCAACCCTCTGCGCTACCCTCTGCTCATGAACCCAAAGAAGTGTGCTCAGCTGGCAGCCGGGTGCTGGCTGGGTGGAATTCCAGTCCAGATAGGGCAAACGTGCCAGATACTCTCTCTGCATTTCTGTAACTCCAACCAAATCCCCCATGTCTTCTGTGACATACCCCCCATTTTTAAACTGGCCTGTGGGGACACTTCTGCTCACGAGGTGTCTGTCTGTGTGGTACTGACATTGTTTGTGGCTTTCCCTTTCATACTGATCCTTGCCTCTTATGGAAAAATCATTTCCACCATTCTGAGGTTGCCAACAGCCCAAGGACGAACCAAGGCCTTCTCCACATGCTCCTCCCACCTGCTGGTGGTCGTGCTATTTTTTGGATCTGGTACCATCACTTACCTAAGGCCGAAGTCCAGCCATTCTGAAGGAACTGACAAACTGCTGTCCCTCTCCTACACTATAGCGATCCCCCTGTTCAACCCCTTGATATACAGCCTCAGGAAGAAGGAAGTTATTGTGGCACTGAGAAAATTATTGCTAAAAATATAGTGACCTGAGTTTACTTAGAATTTTTTAATCTCCTTATGATACAGTTATCAGACAAACATTTCAATTTTCTACATTTTGCTTTGACATATCAATCTCTTTGAGATTATGATGTATGTGTTATTTTTGTATACTAGCATGAAATTTACTCTGCTTGGAGATATTCTCAGCAAATCAGAATATCTTCAATATTTTGTGTGTGAAGAAATTATGACCTCATGAATGAAATTTAATGTTTGTTCCATATTCTACATAAATACTATGAACAATATATGAAGTTATAACATAGCTGTTCTCCTCATAGCTGTTGAGTGGTTACTAGAGTGAAAAGACAACCTATGAAATGTGAAAAACATAATCCATATATTGTATAAAGGATTCACATCAAATATATATAGGGAACTCAATTAACTTAGTGAAATAACTTACCAAAATAGGGGAAAGACATGAGTAGACAATTCCACAGACATAAAAACAACTAACACTTATGTGAAAACATCACTAATAAACAGAGAAGACCAAATTTAAAACCTGTCCATTCACCCCTACTAGAATGACTATTATCAAAATGTTGAAAACAGGGATGGCGCAGATGGACAGAAAATAAAGCACATTTCCATTTGGGAGGTAAGAATTAGAGTAAACATCTTGATGAACAATATGGATGTCCCTCAAAAATTGTAAGTAGAATTCTAATGTGATCCTGGAATCACCTAATCTTTACGAGTTCAAAGGAAACAAAATCAGTATGTTGAAAGATAACTGTGGAACTTACAGATTTTTATTCTTTCCATATCTCACAGTTTCCTTTTACATTAGTTTCCAAAGACTTTGATTAAATCTGAACAATTTGCCTTATGTACTATAACAACTGTGGATTTTCTTCTTATCTCTGAATATTTGTTGTCAGCATGTATTTGATTAATCACTTGTGGGGACTAATTTTTAAGGAACTGCTTTGATTACAGTGTTGAGTGCCTGGTGTGTTTTGTTATTTTTTTAAAGTGTAATTATTTTTATAGTTCAATGACAGACTTCACATAGCCATCCAATTGGTAAGCTGTGGCTTGGTCGTCACACAAACTGTCCTTGAATGTTTGAGCCAGCAAAGATTTTACCATTTACTGATGAATCCATGGTTGTTTTGGACAATGTATTCATATTTGGTTAGTTTATTACAAATATGTGCTGGATTTTGCTTTCTGCATTTAAAAGCTCACGTTCAATCTGAGAGTTCTCTGGACTCATACGAGTGTGTGCAGCCTTGCACCTACAAACGGTCTTCCACATCACAACACATATGACTTGATAATGCCCAGTTTCATTTTTCATTCCACAAAAATCCCTGGAAAATGACTTTTCTAATCTGTTCCAAAATTTAGGGAGACCCTAGAGTAGAAATAATATTGGCCATCCCTGATTATTTATACTGAGGTTGCCATTATTTATAACAATAATCTTGGAAATCAAAGCCCCTAGCTCTATTTAAAGTTGCTGTGCCTTCTCCTATCATCATAACAGAGCTGCCTGCCTTCCAGGATGTGGAGGCCTGGTCAACCTGTTACATGTGGCTGAGGTCATAGGGAAGGGGCCATTATGAAAACACAGCACATTAATGTTCTTCTCACTGAGGTTACTTAAGGTGTCGCAAACATCCTGTAACTGCTTTATGTCTATATCACTCCAGATTTCTAAAAAATATTAATCCATATTTGTGATACATAATGGATTGGTTCATTGTGGCGAGTTGACACATACACATACGCATAACACATCTTAGTCCTAAGAGTGCAGTTCACAGTTGTGTCTTATTTCACTGTTTTCTGCACTGGTTTTTCCAGTCCTTTGGGAAGCTAGGGCTATTGTTTTTTGGAAAAGATGCAAAGGTTTTTCAATGAAGAGAATATATTCTTTTAAAATGCATGACTTTGGAGAGGTTGAACATTTGAATACAAAGAAAACCAAACTCCAAACCCCAAATTGATACCTTAAGAAACTCAAAGATATATCAGTGACTTTTAATATTGGAATATTATACACTTGTTACAAGACAATACATGGAAAGGTATTTGTGACCAGTAACAGGGATCCTGCATTAATAGATCACCAAAAGCACAATCCACAAAATCAAATATGAATTTGATTTCATCAGTGCTAAATCATTTTATTCTATGTTGCTATTCTTAACAGAATGAGTCAATAAAATTTTAGCTACATAATCAAAAAATTTTTCGCAAGTCAGATATCCATCAAAGTAAATATATGTGGACTATATGGAGATGTCTCTAAACACAACAGCCTAAGAAGAAATAGACTGAAATGTATGAAGGAATTGAATAGATAGCATACTTATTTTAGTAAAAATATATATGTGTATGAGTTAAATAATCACATCAAAGATGCTTGTTATCATTGACAATTATGAAAATGCAAATTAAAAGAAAAATCAATACTGCTTATGTACTTTAATAATCTAGAATAAAAGTGAATTAATCACAACAATTCAAAGTTGGTAGGTAAATATATAGACCTTATAAATGGCAATTTTATACTTGGATGTGATGAGGATGTATGTTCCTAAAATATGGTCTTTCATTTGTCTAATCATTAGTCTTTATATTTTTATTTATATCATAGGCTGCTGCAGCTATAACTAATATTCACCTCAATTGCATTTTTTTAGTGTGAGTCTATGTGTGTTTGTGTGAGGTGTCTGCAAAATACTGTTTTACTTACAGAAAACTATTTTATTACTTTATTATCAGTCTGAGGAGGTGCTTGACCAGGAACTCTAGCTGCAACGAGTTGAAATTCTGGGTTGCAACAGTAGAAGGAAATTTGTGGACTGTTGGACAAATTCATTTGGATACATAGCAGCCTAGCTAGTCATTATATTTTATAGCACTGTATATGTGTCTTTCTATTAGATCATCTTAATTTGTATCATGTGTAAACTGGAATTACAGATTTCTAATGCATTCAATGTTTATATTTCTAAATAACCACAAAAAATGAATAGAGAAAAATTATAGAGTGATAGATGAAGAATATTCTGGCTTGTTTTACTAAGTACTTGAGTGGCAGGACCAACAGTTTCCTTCAGTTAGATGAGCCATGGGGAGGAGATGCACCCCAGGGTACAGAAGATTCCTACTTAAAGAGCACTGCTCTCACAATAGACTGCACATCAGAAGGAGGTTACCCCATGCTACAAGTAAAAGCAGAGTCTTAAATTTAATGAAAGATCAAACTTCTTTGTCTGTGTCTACCTTTTGTCAGACAATGAAGGTAAGTATTATACTTAACCTAATTTCAAACATATAAACATGAACTATTTTGACAAACATGAAATTTTTTAAAAATGTGCTTTCATTTTTTAACATTAGCCAAAAGATGAAATTACAGAAATAAATTTAAAAAAGAATCCTTCATCGTTGATTTATTTTATCTCAAGACAGTTCTAATATTTGATATTATTAGATTAAATGAGAAGAAATGTAAAATCTTTTTTAATTTAAAAGGTAATATAGTAAAGATTATTATTATCTTGATAACCATTTATGGGTTAATATTTGTTAAGTTATTATTTTGCAAGAAACACATATTAATGTGTTTTACATGCATTAATGTGAACGTTTTATTTTATGAAGCCAGATTTGCCTACAACAGGGAATCAAAAATATTGAATGGACATTATTGAAGAGGTTGACACCACAATACTATCAAAGGTACTCCTGCTTCTTAAGAGCTAATATCCATGATTAATGTATATAAAATTTTAGAGAAATTTTTAGCTGTTTTAATTTTTATATTTAGACTCTTTTTCCAGGAGAAATAAATCTTTCCAAAATGCATGTCCCAATAGCTACTTTTATCTCCTAACTTCTATTTAATTTCATAAACTTAATCAGATTATAACCTCTATGTTCAAAGTGATGATAGATGCATTCATTAGTATAAAAATATCTATACCAAAGTAAGCCATTGTTGCAAAGTGGATATAACTAAAATAAGCATGAAGTATTTAATTAAAACAAAAGTTCTGTATTTTCTTTAAACATCTAGTGCTATTTTTTATAAAGGTAAAGAATTTTTTTAATTTATTCAAAAGTGTGAGAAACCAGTGAGACATTTGAAGGATTGGAGGAAATTCTTTTGTAAAGATCATGTTAAGAATATGAGTACAATATGGATAGACCAGTAATTACAGCATTTAATATTTTACATATTGTTTTACATGGAGAATTCCATCAAATATTCTTAAATTTAATGTTATATTTTCCAAATAGAAATTTGATGCCCTCTAATATAGAAAAAACAAAAAAGAGAGTTCAGTAAATGTACAAATCTGCTTTTGTGTTTTTTAAATTATCATGTGTTTTAAAAACCCATATAATTTCCTTTGTAAATGTATACTCCTACTTGAAGAGTGGGGGATAGCATACAGTAGAGCAAAGAGCCTTACGGAAAGGGAAGATCAAATAAAAAGAACAAATCATATATATATATATATAATTTTCTGAGGGCAATGGTTATATAAACGAATGTGGGATATATAAACAGGGTAGTCTCTAATAAACTAATGATTCAGTCAAGATTTCATTATTGTCCAATTCTTAATTTTAGATTTAATTAAACAGAAGCATATATGTTTGCAACTTTAGGATGCTACATTAAAAAATAACCTCATGGTATAGATTCAAAGCCTTAAAATCATATCTCAATTTTGACCCTTGTTACATAATTCTCTATACCTTGGAGTTGTAGTTAAAACATTTTTACATACTAATATCATAAGTTTCATTAATGCAATTGCATAACTATGGAAGAAAATTTAAGAATCCTCACTAGTTTAATATTTAATATTTCAGGAGGAATAACTAGTACTAGTTACTGTTTCTATTGTCAATTAAAGAAACTTCTCAGGATGTCCAGGCTGACATGGACTGTTGCTCCTTCTTCATTTCTCTCTACACTTTGAGGCTGAAATCCTCCATTCCCTTCTTAGACCATGATTGGCCTGTGCCTCCTGTGTGCAGTGAGTTAGCCCCTTTGTGTTTCAGTTAGTTACAGTGAAAGTGGAAATTCCATAGCACATATTTACAACAAAGGGAGGGGTTATTTCTGCAAGAGTGAATGACTTACGACACCTCCTACCAACTCTGCAGGATGAACCTGATTATTATGGATTACAAAATATCTACTAATGAAAATAAAAATTCAAAAACAAAATCCAAATCAAAAATATATGTTTCACACAGCCACTTCCCACACAAACATGAAAACACACATACGCATATCATACAAGAAACAAATTATTTGACTCATTTGAAAATTACTTTAGGAGCAAGCAATTCAGATTTTATGCAAAAATATACTATACATTATATAGACAGTGTGCACAGTATATATCCAAAGAAACTCTAGCAAAGGTATAGAGATAAAAGAACATAACATAAATGAAAAATAACATGTCAACACACTTATATAGTAACTTACACAAGCACATGCAATGGAACAGGTTGAATAAATAAATGAGCTCTGTAGAAATCAGCAGCAAGGATGTTACTAGTGAAAATATGTGCTATATAAGTAATAAAATCATTGAGATAAATTGTGATTGACATCCCTTTTCTAAATAGGCTTTCGTTTAGAGCAAAGATCTGCAACACCTACTTAGAACTGCTTTTAAGATTAACAAGACTGTTTCTTTATTCTTGAGTTTCTTTGGGTAGGAAAATGATCTTAGATGTTTTTTATCCCATTCTACTTTTTTATCAACAACCTTAAGGCCGCTTCGATGACAAAGTTGAAATGAAATTTATGACTTAGGATTTCATAGTCCTTATATTGTAATGAAATGTTTTAAAGATTAAATATCATCCTATAATAGTTGGAAGTCAGTTGATCATTATTTAAACAATAAAATAACATATAAATTAAGAAGATCAAAGCTAAAAAGCCTTTGCATTTGCCTTATGGCAAATCACTTTTTTTTTTTTTTGTACTGGGATCAAACTCCAGTCCTTGTGCTTGCGCAGCAGGCAGCAAACCACTGAGCTAAATCCCCGGCCCCTCAGCAAATCACTTTTAAAAATAAAACATATTCTTCCTCAAAATTATTTTAAATATCTCAAAATATTATTATGCAATGGAATTAATTTTTAACTGGGAATCCCAGAACAAATATTGACAAGAAAGGAAACAAGGAATAGAATGAAATCATTGCTTAAACTGAACATAAAAAAAATTAAAAAACTTTGCATTTTTGAGTGTTTATGTGAAAATTGAAGTAACATTCTTTTTCCATAGAAACAAGCATATGTGAGAAAGTTTATCAGAAAAGTACACTGAAATTTTTCTTCTGGATATACCTGGTAAAAAACTGTATCCTTTACTAAAAATTCAGTGTGTGGAAGTCATGTGTTTTGATCTTACAGAGAATTGGGAAATTTGGAAACACACCAACTTTGTCTTACACATAAACAAACAAAAGCGAACTAGAGGGAAATAAATTGAACTTCTGGCTGAATTCTTCCTACAGATGACACATGAAGAGATAAATGCAAGAGGCAATGGTTCCACAGTGAGGCACTTTGTCCTGCTGGGGTTTTCTGACCTTCCAAACCTCCAGGGATTTCTGTCTGGGGTGTTCACCATCATTTACTTGATCATCCTAATTGGAAATGGCCTCATAATCATAACAACAATCATAGACCCTGCACTACAGAGACCCGTGTATTTTTTCCTGGCAAATTTTTCCTCTTTAGAAATCTGCTATGTTTCAGTCACTCTTCCTAGGATGCTCTTCAACCTTTGGACACAGAAGAGAAATATTTCTGTGCTGGACTGTGCCATGCAACTGTGTTTCTTTCTTATGCTGGGAACAACTGAGTGCTTCCTACTGGCCGTGATGTCCTATGACCGCTATGTGGCCATCTGTCACCCTCTGCGCTATCCTCTGCTCATGAACCCAAAGAAGTGTGCTCAGCTGGCAGCCGGCTCCTGGCTGGGTGGAATCCCAGTCCAGATAGGACAAACGTGCCAGATATTCTCTCTGCATTTCTGTAACTTCAACCAAATCCACCACTTCTTCTGTGACATTACCCCCATTGTCAAGCTGGCGTGCGGGGACACTTCTACTTTTGAGGTGTCTGTCTATGTGGTATCAATGTTATTTGTTGCTGTCCCTTTCATACTGATCCTTGCCTCTTATAGTAAAATCATTTTCACCATTCTGAGGTTGCCAACAGCCCAAGGACGGACCAAGGCCTTCTCCACATGCTCTTCTCACCTGCTGGTCGTGGTGCTATTTTTTGGATCTGCTACTATCACTTACCTAAGGCCAAAGTCCAGCCATTCTGCAGGAACTGACAAACTGCTGTCTCTCTTCTACACTATTGTGACACCTATGTTCAACCCCTTGATATACAGCCTCAGGAAGAAGGAAGTTATTGTGGCACTGAGAAAATTATTGCTAAAAATGTGTTAACCTGAGTTTGTTTAGAATTTTTTAATCTTCTTATGTTACAGTTATCAGACAAACATTTCAATTCTCTATATTCTCCCTTTGCAAAATCAATCACTTTGAGCTTACCATGTACATGTTATTTCTGAATACTAGGGTGAATTTAGTGTACTTGGATATTTTCTAAACAAATTATCTATTTTCAATATTCCTTAACTAAAGAAAATATTTCCTCATGAATAAAATTTACATTTTATCCCATATTCTGTTAATACTATGAGCAATATATAAAGATATAACATAGCTGTTTTTCTCATAGCTGTAAAATGATCAATAGAGTGAAGAGACAACCTATGAGATATGAAAAATATAATCTATCCATATATTTTATAAGTGGTTCATATAACGTGGATAAATGTGTACAGGGAACTCAGGTAACTCAATATGACGTAAATACTCTCATCAAAAATGGGGGAAAGTCATGAGTAGACAGTTCTAAAGACATGAAAACAACTAACTGATATGTGAAAAAAACTAAATCCTCACTAATAAGCAGAGAAGAGCAAATTTAAAGCATGTCACTTCACTCCTAGTAAAATGACTATTATCATTAAGCTGAAACAGTGCTGGTGCAGATGTAGAGAAAATAATTCATTTTTCCATTTGAGTGGTAATAAAATTAGAATGAACATCTCGGAAAACAATATAGAGTTCCCTCAAATAATTAGAAGTAGAATTCCAGTGTGATCCTGGAATCACCTAATCTTTACATGTTCAAAGGGAACAAAATCAACATGTTGAAAAATAACTGTGGATGTTACTGATTTTGTTTCTCTGCATAGCTCACACTTTCTTCTTACTTTCACTTCCAAAGATGTTGACTAAAACTGGAAAATTTAACATACTAAACACCTCTGTATTTCATTGTTATCTGGGAATGTTCATTTTTTTGATATTCATTTGTTTAATCACTTGTTGGGACTAATTTTCAGGGAATTGTTTTGCTTTATGTTGTGAAGTACTTGATACAGTTTGTGATTTTTTTAAAACATTGTAACTGTTATTTATATTTAAATGACTGACTTCATATAGTCAGTCCTGGCATTGATCAGCTCTGTCTTGGTGGTCACACAATGATACTGTACTTGAATATTCTGAACCAACAAAACTTTTAGCATTTATTGATGAATCCATGGTTTATTTTGACAATGTATTCGAATTTCATTAATTTTTTACAAATTTTTGCTTGAAGCTGCAATATTAATTGTGACTAAAACATGCTGTAAGAAGTGCAGGCTGTAAAGAGTTAAATCCCTCAGTTGGCTTACTTTATGAAACGAGTATAACTCATGAAGCTACTTGACTCACAGAAGCACCTCATGAGCACTGCAGTAGTGCACCTGACCTCCCTGCAAGCAGCCACACCTGAGACCAGAGAAATACCCTGTGAACCCCTGGGGCTAATAGGAGATAAAGTAGTAGCCAAGGTCTGAGGAATTCACACCCAAATTCCATTCTCATGAGTAAAACCTTCTTATCTAGAAGGACAATGTTCTCATTACAAACATATATTTTGCCTATCTTGTTTCTAATTTAAGAATGCTTAGTTTCTTCTCTTTTAAACCTTGCCTGGGGCCAGGGATTTAGCTCAGTGGTTCTGGTGCCTGCTGCACAAGCACAAGGTCCCAAGTTTGATCCCCAGTACCAAAAAAAACAAAAAACAAAACCTTGCCTGAATTAGTTTTCATAGAAACCACATAACATGCATCTGTACATGAGTCCTATCCTTCATGTAGCTCGCCTTTACCTGAATGAATGAACAATAAAATTCAGTGGTTGAGAATGAGCAGGGTCTTTTGCTGGTGATCTAGCACTGGCCATTCCAGCTCGCACTTTTCTCTTTATTTCTGTCTTTGAATTTTTCTTCAGCCTGTGTCACACACTGAGCAGGAGACTAGACCCTACTGCAGTTCTCTAGTAAATTTGTATTAGATTTTGCTTCTGCATTAAAGCTCACATTCAACCTGATAGTCCTTTGCACTCTTACAGCCCTGGTTCTATTTCAAGTTGCTGTACCTTCTCCCATATTCATAGTGGAGCTGCCTGCCTTCTAGCACATCTTAATCCTAAAGAGTGCTGTTGGAAGCTGTGTCCTATTTTACTGAATTTTACTGAATTACTTATTTTCTGAATTGGTCACTTTTTTTAAGTGTAAGAATTGCTTTCTTTCTATCTTTGTTTCATCCATTAAGTTAATTGGTACATTTTAGGTCTACATTATGATTGCATTCATCATTGGGTATTTGTACCTGTATAAGATATATCTTGGTTCTTGTTTCCTCCCATTCCCATTCTCTCCTTTCCACCACTCCACCCCTCCCTATTTACAAAAGCTTTGTTTCTGTTTTTCCACCTTCTCTCATTTTTTTCTTTCTCTTCTTTCCTTTTCCCCATGCCCCATTACTAGTTTTTCTACCCCTTTGAACTTTTTCTTTCTATTTTACAATATCTGTTATGTATTTTGGTCCTGACTTACACTTTCAGTTTATCACATCAAAGAAACAATTCAATATTTACACATATGTGTACTCTTTATTTAACTTAAGAGTATGGTCTCAAGGTCCCTCCATTTAGTTATAAATGTCTCTAGTTAATCACTCTTTATGGCTGCATAGTGCTCCTTTTTACAAATAACCACATCTTTTTGATCCAGTCACCAGTTGATGGACATTTGGGTTGTTTTCAAGATTTAGCTGTTACAAACTGTTCAACTGTAAACATGGATATGCATATGTCACTGTGGCCTGAGGTTTTTAATTCTTTAGGGAAGATACCCAGCAGGGGAACAGCTGGGTCAAATGGGAGTTGTAGTCCTAGTTTTTTGAGGAATTTCCACACTGATTTCAACACTGGCTACACCACTCTACAATCCCACCAACAGTGGAGAAGGGTTCCTTTTTCCCCACAAACAGGGCAGCATTTGTCATTGCTTCATTTGTTGATAGTAGCCATTCTTTCTGGAGTGAGGTAGAATTTCAGCATTTATTTCATTGGCATCTTGCTAATGACCAATGCTGTTGAACATCCTTTCATATGTTTATTTGCTGCTTCTACTGCTTCCTCTGAGAAATGTCTGCTCATTTCAGGTGCTCATTTTTGGATTGGGTCTTTAAATTTTAGTGTTCTGATTTTTTAAACTTCTTTATATATTTTAGGAAGTAGTTTCTTTGTCTGAGAAACAATGGTAAAAACTTTTTCATACATTGTGGATTGTTTGTTCACTCTGTTGGTGGTTTCTCTTGCTGTGCAGAAGTTTTTTAATATTAGATCCCAGTTGTTGATTCTTTGTGCTAGTTGGGATGACTGAGGTTATCTTCCTGAAGTCTTTTTCTATGCCAATGTCTTTAATAGATCTACCTAACTTCCCTTCCATCAGGTTTAGTGTTTCTATTTCAATATTTAGATGTTTGATGCATTTTGATTTTAGTTTAGTTTATGGTGAAAGATATGGATCTAGTTATAATGTTTAGCAAGTTGAAACCCAATTTTTCCAGCATCATTTATTAAAGAGGCTGTCTCTCCTCTAGTGAGGCTGTTAATCTCCTTTGTCATGGGTCAGGTGGCTGAGTATCTCTGAAGTTCTTTCTGCATCTTCTAATCTGTTCCACTTATCCTTGGGTCTGTTTCTTTGCCAGTATCAAGCTGTTTTTATCACAGTAGCTTTGTAGTATAGTTTCAAGGTGGAGATAAAGATGTTTATATCTTCTTCATACAACTTTGGTGATTCATATGTCTATTTCTTCTGTGTTCTCCATCTCATTGGAGTACAGTTTCTCAAACTAGGTAGTGATGATCTTCTGGATTTCTGCAGTAGTAAATGTGGTTCATTAGTAGAAGCAGTATGAAATAATGAGAAACAGTGTGATCTAAGGTAGAATTCAATGGAAAGGTGTCAAGGAAGCAAACAATTGATAGAGGTGTCTTTCAAGGAACAGAGAGCAAATTGTTCCAGACTGACACCCCTCAGTCAAAAAGACTACACAGATGTTGAGGTATAGAGTTTGAGGATATCCGAGGAAGAATATATAGTAAGGATAGAATGATCTGGACTTATGATAGTATGTGCTATGAAAATGGATTTACACATCTTTATTGCAAGAAGCAAAGTTTGGCAGGAGAGTCTATATGCAAAATTTCTCTACAACAAAAGCATCTGGATTTCAGGCATACAGTGCTGACTACATTATAGGCACAATTTTATGTAATTTTATCTATGCTAATCAACCTCAAAGCTGGCTGTATCAATTACCATTGAAATTCTTATGGTCATATATAGCAAAACTCCTGTCCTTCCAAATAGTTCATAAACTGTCCTTGTACCACCATTTCTGTGCACAAGCTGGCCATACAGAAATTCTGTGACCTACCTCATGTGGAAGTATGTCATTTAACCCCATTCTGGGAGGGTCTTGAATTGTACTCCAGGGAAGAAAATGATCTGCAAAATGACCAGGGAGAACTGTCAGGAGCAATGCTACATAATTTTAGGGAAAAATCATCTGATTAGGCCCAGTTCTCCTGCCTACAGGCCAGATATAGGATTTTGAGACATGATTCCATTTTGGCCCCTAGTCACAACTGAGACCTCAATGATCCGGTGATGCTGTGATTCTCCAGGACAAGATTACACCAGCTGAAGACATTCTGGGAAGAACAAAATCTTCATCTACTCAGTTCCTCATTGTTCTTGTATTGTTACACTTTGTTTATCCTGATGTACTGAACTCTCTGTCCTGAGTCATTTGTTACATCTGTTTCTCCTAAAGTACCGAATAAAAAGTGTGGTAAACTGGGGACTTTCGTCTTTGCTGCCCAGAGCAGCACTGATCAGATGCAAAGCTCAGCTTCTTCTCAAAGTCTCATTTTTCTCCCTTTCCTGTATAATGAGTTAATTCATCTTGTGCTGCATGGCTTGCAAGAGACAAGGACTCACTGCAGAGGTTCTAGTAATGTCCCCTTTCCCTGGTCCCTACAGAGAATTTAGAAAGTGAGACCATGTGAGGTCCTCTGTCCTCACAGAGTATTATTATGCCATCAATCCCCATTTTCTAATGCCAATTCTATAGGGCAGTCCATTCTTAATTTTGCATTTTGATAAAAATTGTTTCCTCATATTTTTGGATTTTCCCTTCAGCAGTTGTGTATGCATGTAAATTTTTTAATTCCAGAAAAATTAGTAATTCAGTAGAGTGAGATTTGTTTGGGTATATGGATATATGCATATGATATATTTTCATCTGACTACAAAATTTACATCCCCCATTTCCAGAATCACTTCCTCAATTCAGCAAATTGATTTTCTCATTTTGTCTTTTCTTTTTCATGTATATTTAAATTGGTAATATAAGAGGAAATGTGATATGTAACTTTCTGATAATGCCTTACTTTGCAAATATTCTGATCTCCTGTCCCATCCATTTGACATTTTCTTATAACTGGATCAAATGGTATTTCCCTTTTTAGTTTGCTTTCTTTCTTTCTTTCTTTCTTTCTTTCTTTCTTTCTTTCTTTCTTTCTTTCTCTTTTCTTTTCTTTCTTTCTCTCTCTCTCTTTCTTTCTTCTTTCTTTCCTTTTTTGTTATTTTTGAAAGAGTCAACACTGATTTCCATATTGATTGTAGTAGTTTATCTTCTCATAAAAACAGTAGGCACATTTCCCTCTCATCTTGCACATTTCCCTCTCATCCCTCTCATCCTTCATTTCTTCTTAAATTAATATTTTTAGTCATTCTGATTGGCATAGATGAAATCTCATTGTTTTAATTAGCATTTCCATAATTATAATTACCAGAGTTGTTAGTATTTTTCCAGATATATTGGATATTTTCACTTCTCTTTTTAAGAACTATCTGTTCAATTAATTTATCCTTTTATTGTTTGAGAATTTTTCTTCACTGGTGTTAAATTTTGGATAAGACATAATTATACTCTACCAGAAGAGTAGCTGGCTTTGATTGCCTTCCATTCTGTGGTTGCTTCTTCATACAGTCCCTTCTGTGGATTCATTCTATTACTTCCTGATGCTATCAGGTGCTACTTGGAAATTCTGTCTGTGCTTACAACTTCTACGGTTTCCTATAAGTTCACTTGCAGCAATTTTCATGTTCCCAGATTTACATCTAATCATTGATCATTTCTATTTTGGTACAGGTTGAGAGATAGAGATCCTAACTCTGCTTTCTGCTTGTGTATATCCAGGTTTCCATTGGGTTTTATTAAAGAAGCTGTCATTTTTCCAGAATATGTTTTTGTTTCCTGTGTCATAAGTCAGATGTCTGTAGGTGTGTGTGGTTGTTTCTGTGTTTTCTGTCTTATTCTACTGGTGTTCATATTTGTTTTTGTGTCATTATTAAATATGTGTGTTTTTTTTCCCACCAAGGCATTACATTTTAATTTGAAATGAAGTAGTGTGATGCCTTCAGAATTATTCCTTTTGCTCAGGAATATTTCAGAATTTCTATTTCATTTGAGTTTCCATATGATTTTCAGGGTTGCTTTTTCTAGAATGGTAAAGAATGGTGGTATTTTAGTAGAAATTACACTCAATGTCCAGATCACTTTTGGTATTGTTGTGCATTTAACAATGAAAATTATGTGTATCTATGAACAGTGGAGTTCTATTCACTTCTGTTATCTTTTTCAGTTTTCCCTACTTATCATTTTTATATTTTTATTGGTACCTATGTGTAGTACATAATGATTAGCTTAATCTCAGAGAGCTGGTTCACATGCACAACATTTCCTGATTCTTTTATATACAATCCTCCCCAACCCATCCCTGCATCTCTTCAACCTCATCACTCATTTGCATATATTTCTTTTCATCCATTGGACTTATGTACGATTACTGCTTGTTATTCTAGGAACTTTAGTTACATCATTAGGTTATTTATTTATGATCACTTTTCTTCTAACAGGCAAAACTCTAAACTTTCTTCTGAACTATTTTCATTGTGTCCTTCAGATTCTGAAAGATTACATTTCCATTATCATTTAATTATACGAATTTTGGATTTCTCCTTTTATTCCTTCTGGGACTCACTGGTTATTCAATAGTATAATTTTCAATCACTGTGCAAGTCTTTTTTCTGTGATTTCTTTGCTATTGCTTTATAGATTCAACATATTGTTTTACTACGGGACATTTGAGATTGATTTAATATTTTAAGTTCAATGACACTTGTATAATGGGCTTAAAATATTGTTACTTTTGGAGAAATTTCCACAGGATGATACAAAGAACTCATACTATGCTGTTTTTAAATGCAGATTTCTGTATATTTTTGTTGTCTATTTGAATTATAACAGTCTAACTCTAATTATTCTTTATTGTTTTATTTCTAATTGATCATCTACTTGTGAGAACAGGATATTGCAGACACCCACAATAATTGTGTTAAACTCTATGTGGCTTTTTATATCAAGAAGTATTTCATGAAACTGGGTACATCAATATTGGGTCTATAAATATTTACAGTGGTTGTCTCTTGATAAATTGCTCCCTTTGCCAACAAGCAATGGTTTTCTTTGTCTCTACTGAATAATTTCTGTTTGAAGTTTACTTTGTTTGATCTAAGCATAGCCACTATGACTTGTTTAAGTCTTGAAGCTGACTGAAGTATCATTTTCCTTTCAATCAGTGTCTGTTTGGGCCACATGTGATTCTTTCAGGCAAAATATATCAGTATGTTGTGTTTTGATCCAATGTTATTTTATGTCACTCACTGAAGACTTAAGATAATTTCATGAAATATTGTTAAATATTTTGTATTAAAATATTCCATTTTTGTTCTTTTTCTAGTGTTTGTTTCATAATACATGTTTCTTCCTTTTTTAACCTATTCCCCCAATTAGATTCATTTTCCCCCTTAATATCATGATTGTAACTCCCCTCTTTATCCATTTTGAAAATTCCCTGAAGAATTTCTTCAACTCTTTTTATTCAATAAATATTTCTTTAGACATATAATTTAAAGTCTTTATATTTCCTTCAACTGGAGTAGGTACAGCACTGTAAGTTTGTAATTGTTTTCTTCAGGGCTTGAAGTACCTCAATTCAAGACCTTCTGGCTTTCAAATTTTCCCTTAAAAATTTGTTTATGCCTCTGAGTTAAAATTTCTATGTGATTTAGCACTTAGCACTGTTCCCTAGTAGAAGCTTCTCCTACAGTTCCAGTGAGTCAGTTTTCTATGCCATTGGCCTGTACTTTATCATCCTACTTGAGTCTTCATTTTATTCTTTTAGAATTTCAAAGAATTCTCTAATAATCTCATTACTTCTCCTTTTTTATTTTCTTATTGGCCATTGTTTTAGCCCATACACTTTGTCATTTAATTCTCATATTCTTTCTTTTTATTTATTTAATTATTTTGGGGACTTCCAATTGAATTTTTCATTTCACTGTTCAAGGATTGACTTCTAGTGTTTCTTAGTTCTTTTCCCAGAATTTTGATTTTTAGTGATATAGTCTATCATATACTTTACCATGATTTTCTCCTTGATTCATTCAGTTCTTTGTTTTATCTTCTTTGATCTGATTACATATTTAAGTATTTGATTAATTCAGCTCCTTATATGCAGCACTTTTACTATCATTGTTCATTTTCACTATTTTTTAAAAAATTTCTTTCTCTGTGATATCAGTGGGACCACTTTTTAGGAGGGAGTTATGAATTTGGAAAAATACTGTTTACTTGTTTTCTGATGATTGAGTGTGTGTGTGTGTGTGTGTGTGTGTGTGTGTGTGTGTGTGCTGAAGTTTGAAGATCATTCGGAATGGAGTTTGGAAGACCTATTGTGTGGAATATTTTGAGTAAGTGGCTTTGTTGTCATGATGTTTCTTAGGATGTTATGTCTTAGCATGAAAATATGCAGTCCACCCCTTGGGTCTCAATTTTGGCATGAGGTTGACCTCTTAGTACTGTGTTTTTAGAATATAATAAACACCAATAATGTCAATATCTGATG
>NW_004624864.1:4645733-4689077 GCF_000247695.1 Heterocephalus glaber
TAAATAAAATAATTTGAATTTTCCAAAGTAGCTAGTTTTATAATCACATATCTGGAGTAAAGCAAGCAGTATAATAATTTTTATACAAGTTCAAATGAAATATATTACTTAGGAAAGGAAACGTACATTATAAAATAACCTTTAGATATCAAACTGAAATATTAAACTGACATTATAAATGTAGAGATAAAAAATTTTTTAAATAAGGAGATTTTTTTACCTCTTCTTCCTTTGGTTTTTGGTACCAGGGATCAGTCTTGGGACCTTGTGCTTGGGAGGCAGGTGCTGAAACCACCGAGCTAAGTCCCTGACCCTATTCATCTTCTTGATCTAAGCTTAAGGATTGCCACAAATTGTGAATGCATTGTCAATTCTTTCCTTTGCAATAGTTTCATTTAAAAAAAGTATAACCTACAAGGCGAGCATGACAATCCTTAATTTATATTTAAAGGTCACTATAAAACTGAAGATATCAGGAGAAAGGCAAAGAACTAGTCAGTAGCTGAAGCTCCTTTTCATGTCACAGGAAGGTTTGGTCTCCACATGGCTCACAGGAACCCACTTAACAGCTGTTATTGTTACTGATTTTCAAATTGGTAAATTTACCACATTTCAGGTTCAAAACGCTATAAATGAAAGTAGTAATTTTTCTCATACACTGAGTACATGATAATCTTACATATTTTACTTATACAGTTCATTAAACAGTAAATTTTAAAGTGAATAAAGAAAGTGGCAAAGTTTATACAAGAAATGACAAGAATTGTGTTAAATATATATAGACATATATTAATAACCACCGACTTAGAAAAATATGCACAAAACAGGCAACAATTGATATGTATTTCTCTTCTATATAGAATTGTCATCTTCTAAATTGTCTTCAACTTTAAGGTATATCACTTTCCTATAATTTGATTCTACTTCAATATATTACCTAATCATACAATGGGAACTGCTGCCCTATTTTTCAGCAGTTTGGTAGCTTCAAAATTAAATTGAATATAAGAGATTTATAAAACATAAAGGAACACTATTCAGAAATATGTGGTGTTTATCATGTGAACATACTATAGGAATGCAAGCTTTCTGGTGATAATGGATGGCACTTATTTTATTGTCCTAAAAGTTTTATGTCCATCTTCTGATGAGAGAGACATGCAATTATTAGGTGTTGTGCAAGTGGCCATACTGAATCTTATTAGTTCAATGAATTAGTGTTTGTCAAATGCTAGAGTAGCACCAGATGTAGAATCTAAGTACAGTAATCTTGACTTGAAAGCAGTTGGCCCAAACTTTGTTGCTGAAAGTCACTATAAACCCAAAGATATGAAAAAGAAGTGCTTTTGCATTCTAAAACTCTCTAAAATTGATGTTTCCAGAAATATTATAATGATATAGTATTTAAAATAACAAGAATTTTCTCTTTTTGCACAAAAGTTTTCCTGATCAGCACAGCTTTTTGCATCTTAGATTTAACAAGTAATTGATGACTCCTAAATATGGTATGAATTTGTAAGTAACTGTGCCTAAAAGTGTGCAAATTCATGTTTGTTAAGCAAAGAGCAGCTGGAAAGGGGAAAAAACAAGATTTACTTTTTTTAAGAATGAGAGCAAATAATTTCTTAGAAGAAAAAAGACAAATGGAAAAGGGTAAATGCCTAGCATCACTATTATTTTAATTGTTTAACACTTGGTATTTTCTGCAGGACTCTAATAGCAGCATTTTTCACCTCTTTGTTTCTGAGACTGTAAATGAGAGGGTTCAGCATGGGAATCACAATTGTGTAAAACACAGAAGCCACCTGATCCCTTCCCAAGGAGTAGGATGTCTTTGGTTTTAGGTAAGTAAAGATGACAGTGCTGTAGAAGATGGTGACTCCCAGGAGATGGGAGGCACAGGTGGAGAAAGCCTTTATCTTTCCAGAAGTGGAATTAATTTTCAGGATAGTGGAGAGGATGGACAGATAGGATCCAGATATGGTGATGAGGGACAGCACTAAAATGGATCCAGCAAAAATGAATATAATGATTTCAACATCAAAAGTGTCACTGCATGACAAGGCTAAAATCGGGGATGTGTCACAGAAAAAGTGCTGAATGACATTAGACTTGCAGAAATGCAATCTGCTTATACAAACCACATTCACAGTGGAATCCACAAATGATAGAGCATAGGAGCAAGTGAGCAGGACATGGCAGAGTCTTGTGGACATAATGACTGGATAGTGCAGAGGGTTGCAGATAGCTACATAGCGATCAAAGGCCATGGAAGAGAGAAGCGAACATTCTGTGCCACCAAAGAATATGAAAAAGAACATCTGTGTGAAGCAGCCCAGGAAGGAGATCCTCTTGGTGGAAGTCAGCAAGTTCTGTAAGGTTTTAGGGGTGATGACACTTGAGTAACTAAGGTCAAGGAATGACAGGTGAGTGAGAAAAAAGTACATGGGGGTGTGAAGCTGGGGATCCAGGTGAATGATCAGTATCATCCCTGTGTTCCCCAGCACTGTGATCAGGTAAATCAGGAGAAAGAGCACAGAGAGGACCGGCTTTGCCTCTGCAGAGTCTGTCAGCCCCATGAAGATGAAGTCAGGCACACTGGTGGAATTCCATCTACGCATGATGTCCTGCTGCACTTATTTGTTGAATAATAGGATTTGTTGAATAATAAATTTTAAAAATTACACTGTCACCAAAAATATTTTCGTTTATGTGAATGGCTCAGTACTGTTCATTTTATTCCTAGAAATTGATGAAAAACATTGTGAAGAAGAGTGAAAAGAAACACAATCACCAAGTATAGATGTGGGCATAAAATGACATTTGTTTCTGATGTATAAAAAGGTTGCATTCTGTTTTTAGAATGAAACTGACACTATCTAAACTCTTTCCATTAGTAACACATTCATTCTCAGGAAAATATTATACCATAAGGACTATAATCCACATACGTTACTTCCAAAAAAGGGCACAGGAATAAGTTTTGTAAAAAAGAGCAGTTTCATATTACCACTGATGCTACCTAGATATTTGACTTCAGAGAAAATACAGTGCTGTATTTCTGATTAGAATTTATTTTACCAATCCTGAATGAGAATGTATAATTGACCATGCTAAAAACCATTTTTGGTGGATTATTCACTGTCCTATTGTTTACAATAACTTACTGTACTAATTAAAAGAATTTCTGTCTGGGGACTTAGATAATTTGTATTAATATAAAATTCCTGAAGTAGTAACAGAGAAAATAATTAACTTTAAAACTTTTGGATTTTTAAAAATGGGTTGCTTCTCCAGCTTCACTTGGCTGAGAGCAGGAATTCTTTTCTGGCCTCCACTCAAATGACTGCACAGAGAATGAATGCTCTGTCTCAGAAATATCTTGACTCCCTGGAAACAAAATTCAGAAACTACTCCAGGAAATTAAGGTCTGCTTTAACATGGAAAAGGGAGGCAGGGAGCTTGGAGTCACCTGGACACAAAAGCCCTGGCAGAAATCACCACAGGGAGACAGATTTGTGGAGAGAAGTGGCTCCTGTCTGTCTTGTGGAGTAAATAAACACTTTTATTTGCAGCAAAATAACATTTTCACCACTTTTTTGAGACAGCTATAGGAAGTATGGACCTTCAGCTCTGGTAACCATGTATTTTTTAACTTGCCCATTCAAAATAAATTTTCATCAAAAAATTATATTTTAAGAATATGTAGATTGGTTGTATACTTGATTTCACAAATTCTGTATTCCTTTTTCTGCAAATCTCAATTTTCCTCATGGTGAGGCCTAAAAGTTTTGTGTGCAGATTTTTGAAAAATAAAATCTCCTTTTGTCTTGGAGTACAATCCCCTCCAGTTCTCAGAATGATACTTACTGTGCACCAAAGTTACTAAAAAAATGGTCTTCTAATGTTGTCTGTTGAGAAATTTGTCAAATACAAAATATTCTCAGAAATAAAATAAGAAACAATATAGTGAGCTGAAAATAGTTGTAATCTGTTTTCCTAGGGGTAAATTATCTTTAGGTTTTTGTGCAGAGATTTTGTTTCTCTGAGGTAAAATGTATCAACCTAGAAATTTTGTTCAAGTCTTGATCAGATGGAAAGTTCACTCCAAAGTTTCTTCTGAAAAGAATCTCCAGAAGGACCTGTGAATGGAAACAGACCACTGTGTGGTTCTCCTCCCAGTCAGCATCATATACTGCACATTCAGAACACTGCAGCCTTTAGTCATCCTAGGGGAGCAATTTCCAGGGAAGATTTCTTGGGCCAATTCCAAGGACAAAAGTTCAAGGATTTAATGAACAGAAAATTTTGTCTTTTCCCATAGAAGCCCCACATTTACAACATAAACAGTTTCTCTTTTCATGCGATGCTCCAAATTCCTGCTTTCATTTATTTACTTTTTAAAATTGACACATAGTTACACACACTTGACATTAGTTATGAGTTAAGATACTTTTACTAGGAAGTTAGAAGAGAAATTTCCTGAGTAATATTTTCTTTACAATTGACACTATTAATAATTGAACAATAAAATTTTTGTCCTGGAAGTGTTTAGTACTTAAGTTAATGACTTGGCCATAGACCTAATGCTTATTCATTAGTAAAAAAGTACAAAACATTAAAATTCAAAGAAGAAAATAAAGCAATCCAAGACTTGTTACACTTTGTTTACATAATAATAATTTCCTCCAGTCTTTCCCTCTTTGTGAGAAAAAACTAATTTGGAATAATTATTATAATCTAGTACATTCAGTTTTTTATCTTAATTTTATGACTAAATATATTCTGCCAGGACTGGATTGTTAGCCTGTTACTAAGGAGCCCCCTCATGTCTTACACATTCTACAGGATTCCACTCTTCACTAACAGAATTGAGAGGATAAATAGGCATCCTCAGGCCCCACAGAAATGGAGCAGAAATTATATCATGGTTTGTCTGGCTGGCTGGCTTCTTCCACAAGCTATATTAATGTAAATTATTTTATCTTTCTAATGTATTTGATTTTTTAATTTTATAAAAGAAAAATAAGCAGAAAGAGATAACCAGCCCAGACATTATCATGCATTCTGTAATGATTAGTGGGAAAATACCTGGTTTGTTATATAATTTCACATCAGTTGTTATCTTGGGAAGAATAACAAGAAATTAAAACATAATAGTAAAGCTGAAATATTTTCTTAAGGGTTAACTGGAGATAGGGTTAATGTCATGTTTTAGAATGTTTCTGTGAGGGTGAATTCTTACCACTACTTTATGAAAACAGAATAATCATCACTAATGTCAATATCTAAGAAAAAATCATTCACCAACATATAACTTATAAGTGTTTTGAGTGTTCTTCCCAAGTGAGTGGGAACTATAAAGATGCACCACACTCTGAGTGAGATTTGAATCCATTTATTTAAAGGGGGTGATCAAGAGAAGCTAGTGCCTGGAAAGATCTCTGCACCCTGAAAAGTGGTTTGATTTATCCTTTTAAATCATACTTTCCATTGAGGTTGATTCAAGGGTAGAGCAAGCAGATTTTACAGAAGCAGAACCATGACATGTTAGTGGGGGGACAAGAGGAAGTTTCATATGCTAGGTGAGCTACAAAAAATCCTGCACCTGCAGCAAATTTTCTGCCAAATAGGATCTGAGATTTGGGTTCTTTGTCCAAGCACAGGGACAAAATGGTGGTGAGCCTCAAAATAGAGTTGGGTTGGATCTCACATTCCCATCTCCTATAACCATGATGTCAAAGGGTTGACTCAATTAGAGCCTCTTGAGTGTACAAGGGATCATAGAACAACCTCATATACATCAGTTTAACAGAGGCTAAGCACTGTTTTACAAAGTTGAGTATTCAATTAAGAATACAGGAGCCAATCAAGAGACTAAGAAAAAGCAGCATGAGGGAACCAGCCATTCCAATGATGAGGGTAGTTACACAAGGGCTCCAATTGAACAGGTTCTGATACCATGAGTTTTTATTTCTCTCTCCTTCTGAAGCCTATCTAGATTTTCCTTGACCTTTTGATAAATATCTTGGATTACACCAGACTTGTTGTCATAGAAACAACATGGCTCCCCTAGACCAGCACATACTCCCCCTTGTGACAAGAGCACTAGATCAAGTGCCCTTTGATTTTGGAGGACCATTTCAGCTAGTGACTCCACCTGGGAGTGAAGATTCACAAGGACATATCGCAGGCTCTCTAGGTCAGTGTCTACTTGTTCTGATAAAGCTGAGAGTCCAAGTTCTCCTCTAGCCAACGTGGTAGTTTCAAGTACCATGAAGCCAGCTACCCCCAATCCCAACAAAACTGGAATGACTCTTCTGTCAGTGTGGTAGTTCTAGGGATGCTTTCAAATCTCATCCCTGCAGTCCTCTGTACACATATGCTTGAGGGAGACCTCACGTCTAGTAACTTCCTCAGGAGTTTTGACACACCTAGTGAGCCCCAAGGTACAAGCTAACCAAGTTCCATTATGGGTAAAATAAGCCTTTTAATTTTCCAGAGTCAAGGTTTGGCTACATATGGTAGGTAAAGAGAACTTACTCATAACATAAGAATTTGTCAGACAGGTTGCATTTCCATAAACTTTGCCACTTGTCAATGGGGGCTTTGTAGAGGTGCATGCTGCAGTAGTTTTTAAGGTTTTGATTGGGTTTAAGGCCTCCACACCCACATAATAAGAAAGTTTTGCTTTTAGACAGAGCCAACAATCTGGAGCCAAATCTGATTGTCATGTTTAACATTGTGTGGATGGCTCCCAGCACGGAGAACATGGAGGGAGGCAGCACTCATGAGATGTCCACTTTGCTGGTAGCTAAGAGAATATGCTTCAAGGGAAGGATAACAATGTGAGGCTCAAGCAAGGGTCCTTTATTTCCATTAGGTCTTCTATGGAGTGCCTCATACCCGGCTTATCAATTGGGTGTGAAGGGTAATGATTGTCCCAGGGTTAGGAATAAGTCTGGGGAGCCAAAATTGGAATCCCCAATTCCATCCTGTGACCCACTTTAAGTCCCTGTGTCTTTGTATCAGGATTTTGACTCAGCACCCATGTTTCCATACTATGAGATCATTAGTAGTATTTGTGCCTGCACTATAAGAGGTATCTTTTCATAGGCCCAACTAGGGCAGTAGAAATCAGTTGGTGACCAACAGCCCTGCTGCCCAGATGGATTGAATCCTGGGTATGTGTAAAATTCCTGGCCTCTCAGGTATATAGACTGATATTAGTAACCCCCCACTCTTTCCTAACAAATATACAGAAGCCAACCTCTGGCAAATTATGATGATGCCAAGGGTGAATGGTACCAAAAGTAACATTACCTAGGATTTCTCCTGAGCTAAATGAGGTGAGGAGAAAGGAGTAGTTCTTTCCCCATTGCATTTCACCAGAGCTCGGTTTCATCAGCTCAGTGACAATAAGGACAAGCTTCACAATTATGACCAGACCAGTCTTATCTTTAAAGATCGGATCCCAGTTCAGCAGTCCACTGTTTCACCTGCTTGACATTAGAATGATGAACTCATGTTGAAATTCCATCAACCTTGAAAGCTGAGGGATTTGTAAGGTTCTTTCCATGCTGGAGTCAGTCCTTCATTCTGAAAAGCCTTGATAAAGACAGTATCCCCAGGCTGGAAAGGGTCGGACTACATACAATACCTGGGAGTGATCAGTTTACTGTACCTGATGGAGAGATTGTAGATACATTAACAGGGACTGGTTAGAAAATTCATCTAGTACCTCATTTTGACCTTGGGAAACAGGGGAGGTTTCTTCCAGACATAATTTCATAAGGAGTAAAACCTAAGTTATAAGGGGTGCACCACACTCTAAGGACAGCCAAAAGCAGCAGGCTGACCAACCCTTCACCACTTTCCAAAGTCAATTTGTTCAGAGTAGGTTTTAGGATCTGATTCATCTGTTCCACTTCCCCCAAGATTTGAGGTCATAGGCATAGTGGAGTTTCCAATTTACACCCAGTGCCCTAATGGCTAACTCAGTTGTAGAGGTTACAAATATGGGGCCATTGTTAGATCCAATGGACACCTGTTGTCTGAATCTGGGAATTAATTCCTGAAGAAGCTCCTTTGCCACCAGAGTGGCAGTCTCCTGCCTAGTAGCATAGACCTTTGCCCAACCTGAGAAGGTATCTATGAAAACCAGGAGTTAGTGATAGCTGTCTGCTGGTGCTTTGACCTCTGTGAAATCCACTTCCCAGTGTTCTCCAGGATTCCAAACTTGGAATGTGACCCTGAAGGGTGAAGATGGGGTCCGATGGGGATTTACTTGTACACAAGTACCTAGAGAGGCCTGGTGAGCCAGCTCCTGCAACTTTGAAATACATTAACTTTGAGCTAGAAGCTCAGCCATCTTGGAGCCCATTAGGTATGAGACCAAATGCAGCTGTTGAATCCAACTGTCCTCCTAATACCTGGGGGAGGTAGATGTGACCCAACCATCTGGACATTTCCACCATTCTTGTGGTCTTTTTTGCTTCCAGTAGGCTTGCTTCTTTATATTCTTCTATATTATGAGTGGGGCTAGTTGGGATGAAATGGGAGGTTGACTCATGGTAGACAAGAACACTAAGGGTTCAGTTGGCTTCAGGGCTCCCTCTCTGCCACACAATCTGCAAATTGATGTCTTTTAGCTTTGGGTGTATTTTCCTTTTGCTGACACCAAACATGAATGACAGCTACCTTCTTAGGAAGCCATACCACCTCTAGGAGAGACATTATCTTCTCTTTGTTTTTAACAGTCTTTCCTGTGGCTGGTAGGAGCCCCCTCTTTTTGTACATGCTTGGATAGATATGTAGAGTAGCAAAGGCATACATACTGTCAGTGTATACATTTATCTTCTTTTCCTTTCCCCATCTCAAGTCCTGGGCCAACATGATGAGTTCAGACTTTTGGATTGATGTTCCCTTGGGCACAGGCTGGGCCCAAATGACTTGAACAACTGTAGTCAATGCAACCCCTGCCCTTCCCACCCCTCTTACCACCATGCTGTTTCCATCTGTGCAGAGGATGGCATCTACCTCAGCAAAGTTGATGTCTGTTAAATCCAATTGGCCCCATTGGGTCTGGTCCAGCACTACCTCACAGGTGTGAATTGGGTTGATAAGGTTATCGCTGGGCATCAGTTTAAATGAATTGAGAACATGCCCTGCTGAGAAAAAGATGAGAGGCCGGTGTAGCAAGGGGGTTTGATACTAAGTGAGGTGGGCATTTGACATCCATTTATTACTAGCCCTCCTGAGAAGAGTCTCTACTGAGTGAGGATCAGTTAGGACTAGGTCCTGTCCAAGGGTCAACTTATCAGCCCTTTTGACCAGTAAAGCTGTGGCAGCTACCACCCAAAGACAAAGTCCATCTTGTAACCACAGGATCTAATATTTTAGAATGAAAGGCCACAGGGCATTTCCAGGGTCCCAAAGAATGTGCCAGGTCTCCCTTGGGTATCCCTTTTAAAACATGGATAAATAGATGAAAAGGCTTAACAACATCAGGCAGTGCCAGGGCCTGGGGCTGATACCAGAGTTCTTCTCAGATCCTTGAAGGCCTTTTCTTCATCTATTTCACATTCTAGGATTTGATTTCCTCCTGTATCAGAATGGATGAGCTGTGCTATTTCAGTAATCCATAGGTGATATGGATATCCATAGGTGACTGTATCCAGCTTCACCTAGAAATTCTCTTACCTGTTTCTTGGTAGTTTGTGTGAGTATCTGAAGGATGGCTCTTTTCCTGGACTGGGACAAAGGTCTTCTTCCTTCTTTGATTTCATACCCCAAGTATGATAATTTAGGGGCATAGAGTTGTGCCTTCTTGGCCAAGATAAGGTGTCCCAACCATTCTAGTAGCTGAAGAAGCTCTCAGATCCCCTAGAGGTATTCTGAATAGTAACAAGTCATCCACAATAAAGCAGGGTAAGGTTTGAATGTTGGGAAGAAAAACTCACCAAGTACTTCTGGAGGGTCTCACTGAACAGGTTCGGTGAACTTTTGAATCCTTAAGTACTGCTTTTTTCAGGTTCATGTCACGTGGCATATTATTTTCCACTCTTTAACTTTCAGTCTATGCATTTATTTTTTAATTAAGTGTGTTTCTTGTATGTAGCATATTGTTGGATCTTCCTTCTTGACCCATTCTGCCAGTCTATTTCTTTTATTGATGAATTGAGACTACTAACATTGATGGTTATAACTGAAACATATTGACTTATCATTGTCCAGACATTTTCTTTTGGTTGGGTTCTCCCCCTTTACATTTAATTTCTTATCATGCCTGATGGACTCATTCTGCTAGGCTTCCTGGGATTATGATACTGATTGTCTTTTTGTAATATATTGTCTAAATTTTTTTGGAGTGATGCTTTGTTATGCATGAAGTTCTGAAGGTGCTCTTTCTCATGAAAGTATCTTATTTCTCCATCAATTTTGAAAGATAGTTTTACAGGGTACAGTTTTATATAGGTGTAGTTTTATCTGGGTTGGAGGCTGTTTTCCTTTAGGGCTTGAAATAAGTCACTCTGAGCTCTTCTTGCCTTGAGAGTTTGTGTTGAGAAGTTTGGTGTGGTTGTGATGGGCTTTCTTTTGTGTGTGATTTGTTTCTTTTCTCTAACTGCTTGTAGAATTTTGTTCTTCTGTTGGGTTTCTGGAATCTTAACTATTATATGCCTCTATGTAGATTTTTTGTATCATGGTTAATTGGAGTCTTAGATGCCTCACATCTCTATATCTAGTTCTTTTCTCCTACTTGGGAAGCTTTTTTCCTTTACTTCTGTGAACATGTTTTGGTTTTTTTTTTTAATCTGGACTCTCTCCTGTTTCTTCATTGACTCCAATCAGTCTTATGATATTCTTTGCATCATCTAGCAGCTGGTGGATTAATTTCTCATGGTCCCTTACTATTTTAAAGAAATTTTTAATTTCCTGGTCACTAACTGCAATCTTATCTTCTATATCTCAAATTTTGCCCTCACATTTACTCATTCTGCTGCATTAATTTTCAGTGGAGTTTCTAATCTCCTGGAAATGTGTTTGCATCTGTTTTATGGATTCTATTTGTTTCCTATTTTGTGATTCCATCATGTTCCTCAGCTCTTCTTCTTTTTTTTTTAATCTGTGTCCTGTCTAGATTTATTAATCATATCTTGCACTATGGGCACAATCTCTGCTGTTATCTGAGAAATTATTTCTGATTTCATTTCTTCCAGAAACTGTTTTGTTGTCACTTCATGGAGTACAGGTGGTTGAGTATCAGATTGTTCCATTTCTTTTCACTTTGGGCTTGCTTTAGGTATTCTGGAAGTCTGGTTTTATGAATTGTTTACATGTCTTCTCATTTCAATGGGGGCTCGGTGTGCTGCTGGTGCCTGTGAGGCTCACATTCTCAGTGCTGGGGGGATAGGCTCTGGTCCTTTGTGCTGGGGGTGGTGGTACCATAGCCCAAAAGAAATATTTTTAATTAGGAAGGGAGAGGCCTTAACATACGTGAGTTGATTGACTGAAAGACTGAAGAATTCTGCTTGTACCTGTGAGAAACTTCTATGATTCACTTTTTGAAGAAATTACACCGCAGCATTTGCTCACTAAGTATCCAGCTTATTGGTCATGTGCATCAGTGTCCTTGAAAATTCTTGAAAGCACAATCCTTTTTGGTTATTCCACCATGATTAACAGAAAAAGGAAAAAACATAGAATTCACTTTTGGATATTTGTGGCATCATGTATTGAATTTGGCCAAGAAGATTTCCACTTACTTGGTCAATTTTTTACCTAGTTGGGCAAACATAACATCTTTATTTTTCTATGAAGATGCATTCCCAGCAGGTGGGAATATTCAACACATATCTTTAAATGTATTTACATGTTAGGTTTTGCTTGGCTTATTTTACACTTCTGAATGAGAGAATGGGAAGTTTGTTGTGAAAATATGTTTGCTGTAGCCACATAATGGTACTTCTGGATCCTTTATTCATCTATGCATTATCTCAGGTTTTGTGAAGGCCCCCCCACACAAGAGGTATTTGCAGCCACCCTCAGTAATAGAAACATTGATTTTCAGGACCACAGACAAGACCTAAGATGAAAGTTTATAAAAACAACAGAAAAGGAAAGTTGAAGGACTATTTCTGTGATAGAGTTAAGTACAGATAATGTATTGCAAGTGACATAGGAGGTAAGTGAATTAGAAAAATTAAGTTGCAAAAATACAGAAATTAATCAGAACATGCCACATATGTACAAAATATATTTTTTGTAATGTTGATGCATGATACATGTTTATTTTCCATTTTACCACATAACAAGTGAAAAATGCTATGTGTATAGCAAAGAAAACATGGGATCTTTTACTCTAGTTTATGGGATATTACATTTTTCATGATAGGTTCACACAGAATTGTGATTATTTTTAGATATATTTGAATTAGCGGGTTTTTTTTCCATTAAGTTTATTGGTATATTTTAGGTATACAATCCAGTTATATTCATCATTGGGAATTTGTACCTTTACATGAGGTATCTTGGTTCTTAGTCTTTCCCCATTACCCTGCACTTCCTTAAAGAGGTTTTAAAATTATATAACATAACATGAGTTTCAACAGTGTAAGGGAAGAAGTGTATGTTTTGTTGTATAAGCTTGATATGAGGTTCTATATATTAATTTCAAAAATTATCCCAGCAATGATTCTAGTGCATATATTTATAGGAACTGATGATCAGGGAAGTTTCTCATCTATGATCACTTGTTATTTTAAAGTGCAAGGTAGAGTACATTTTCAATTGTAGGGGGGTTTTTAGTTTGTTTTGGGGGGAGGGGGTACGGGGGATCAAACTCAGGAGCTGCGTTTGCCAGGCAGGCAGCAGAATTATTGAGCTAAATCCCGGGCCCTCAATTGTAGAATTTTATCAAATGTTCTTAAAATTTTATTTTGGAAAGGGTTAATGGTTTATGTTGACGATATAGTCAGACTATTGTTCAATTTTGTAGTATCAAATCTTTGTTAACAAACTATATGGTATGAAGTGGAGTTTAATTGCTCTACTTTTTCTATTACGCAAACAATTATTTTGGCCAGCTGAAAATTTGTCTCGTGAAACCCTGAATTGGTAATGAAAATAAAGGCACTAAGCACTGCAGAAAGGTGTGGAAAAATAGAATAGAAAATAGACTATTTTGTATCCTTACCATCTTCAACAGGTGTACCCTTTTCTCTATAAAGCTTCAACAAAGGCAGATTTCTTGAATGTGATGTAAACAGTACTGTAAATGAGACATGCAGAATAGTCATTGCAAGGTGGATTCAAAATCAGCATAGACTTTTTCAGCAAGTCTTCCTCTACTACCACAAACGTGTGTGGAATCCTGCTTCCTCCTAGTCAAAATACAATTGTTCATAGGTAAATATTGTTAGTATTTATACATAATAAAATATATAATCGCAAGACATACAATTTGACCTTATCCCCCCAAAGGGTTCATGAGTTGTATGTATACTATTCTTCAACTCTTGTCTTGTGTCAAGAATTCTTATTCAGGGCTGGGAATTTAGCTCAGTGATTCTGCTGCCTGCCTCAGAAGCACAAGGACCTGAGTTCGATCCCTGTTATAAAAAAACCCCAGGAATTCTTATTCAATTGAAAGATTCTGGTAATCTACTCTGACACAATGTTCACAGTGAACCATTCAAAAATGTTAAAAATAAGTATCAGTTATTTAAATTTTACCTGGTACCCCACAGTAGTCTAGAAACTACAGCATGAATATATTTAAAAATGACTCAAATCTATGCCACCTAACACTGGTTATGGTTTTATCCCTTCAATGGGCTATATTTTTAGAGTCTACCTAGTGATGTTCTGTTTCAGAGCACTCTCAATACTTAAGCATTACATAAGAAACTCTCACCTACTCTACATCTCCTCTTAGGTTTTCTTTTCATTCTCCCTCACTACGTTTTTCACCCTAGGAGCTCTGGAAAAAAAAAGCAGCACTAGGTGCTAATGCAGTAGCCCTTGACAGCCATGGGTCAGTTCAGGTTAGTTAAAACATTTATTAAAATCAGGAGAGAGTCCATAAACTTGTGCAGAAATTGGTACAAACAAGGATGAAATGGAAAGAATCAGAGCTCTCCAAAAAGCAGAAAACCAGAGTCATAAGGTTTTGCTGCAAGGAGAAGTGTGCTGAGTAATTTTGTAGACTTTTTTGTACAGTTGTAAGTTGAGCTGTTAGTATTGAATGAGCGATTGTAAAGACACAAAGTCCTTTTAGATTTGCAAGAAAAAAGGTTCATACTACAGAATCATGGTATTGACCTGGGCCCTCTAGGACAGATATCACTTTTGGTGTGCCACAGATTGTCTTTAACATTATTCCCTACAAAAGGTATCAATGTGAAAGACTGAATATATGTTAGTGAATATATTTAGTGTTCATTTCCATGGCTAGAGAGTAGGTTTCTTGAGAGCAAATCTCTTTCTCTTTATGTCCTTCCTAATTTCTGTGTCATGCAGTAACATATTTGAAAGAAAGAGTGAAATGTATGAATGACCATGATGCCTTAACCTTTCTTCTCTACAGATAGCCACTGAAGAAGAACCTCTGATTGGTAGCCCCAACAAAATCATTCAGGGACAATTAGAATTATCAACAAGTCTAGCAGGTTATTCAGAAGAGGATTTCAATTGATGCCTACTCAGTGTTAACTATGTGTTTACCACTGTGGAAGAGATGATGATGAAGATGTGCTCTGTAAAAGATTGTGTCATTGTTCTATTCACAATTTCCTGGAAGGTCCTGTTCTCCTGAGCTCTCATCTCTGAAGCAAACCTTTGACAAGACTGAATGGGACAGAGTAACAATGTCACAGAATTTGTTCCACCTGGTTCTCACTCAGGGTCCATTGCACAAAAACCATTATTTCTCATGTTTTTAATCATCTACACTGTGACAATGCTGAGCAACCTGCTCATCATGATGACTTTCCTTGTCAGCCCCTCCTTGGGCTCCCTAAACTATTTCTTCCTTGTGTATCTGTCACTCATGGATGCTGTTTATTC
The DNA here is from genome assembly GCF_000247695.1 of Heterocephalus glaber. The sequence goes on from NW_004624864.1 coordinate 4,660,800, forward strand.
CACTATCTTCTGACCCAAGTGGCTAATAAATTGCTCAGCTATGGGAACACTATTTAATTCTAACCTTGGATGTTCCAGCTCTTTATAGAGTGCCTATTTGCTAGTGCTGAGATCTTCCTTCTTGGAATGATGGCCTATGACTGGTATATGGCCATGTGTAAGCCTCTGCACTATTTGACCGTCATGAACTGACAGGTTTGCATCCTTTTTTGGTAGTGTCCTGGGCTGGAGGTTTTGCAGGTTTTGCACACTCTGTGATTCAACTTGTGTTTATGTATAATATCCCTTTCTGTGGCCCCAATGCCACTGATCACATTGTCTGTGACATGTACCCATTACTGGAACTTGCAAGCATTGACGACTACCTAATTGGCCTCACTGTGGTGGCCAGTGGTGGAGCCACCTGTATGGTTCTCTTCCTCCTACTCCTTATCTCCTATGGAATCATCTTAAACTCCCTTAAAATTCACAGTCAGGAAGGGAAGTGCAAGGCCCTTTCTACTTGCAGCTCCAACATCACTGTGGTTTTCCTCTTTTTTGTTCCCTGTATTTTCATATATGTTAGACTTGTCTCCAGTTTTCCTTTTAAATTCATAGCCATTTTTATACACTGGTTACTCCTATGTTAAATCTTTTAATATACACTTTCAGAAATTCAGAGATTCCAAATTCTACGGAAAAATCTCTGGTGTAAAAATTTAACTATAGGGAGAAGCTGTTACTAATTCTGATGTAAGAAACATGGAGTAAATCCTAAGAAATAATGATGTTGTCACCTCACCAGATGTTTAGGGCTGTATCTCTATTTGTACAAAATCATTAAAGAAGAAAAACAAGTCATCCCTTGTGTTGTAAGTATTGTAGTAGAGTTTGTGGAATATGTGGTAAAAGCACCACTTTTTGTTCTTTAACAAGTGAAGATAAGGAGAAACCTAAACACAGTATACCTTCTAACTTGCTTTATTCTCAGTTTAGATTAAAATAGCACTTTTACAAAAGTGGCTGCTTTCTTTTCAAAGAATAAAGAAACTGCTTTTGGAAATTTTCTGGGACCCATATTCATGAGAAAGGAAGATGTCTAATGCTCAGATAATTTCTGGGATTAAAAGAGAAGCTTTGAAGTTGTCCATACTAACTTCCACAGTAGTAGCACCAGTCTACACTCCTACCAACAGTGGAGAAGCGTCCTATTTCCCCAGAATCCCACCAGCATTTGTTATTGGTTTATTTCTTAATAGTGGCCATTTTTTCCTGATGTGAGTTGGAATCTCAGCCTTATTTTCATTTGCATCTGTTGAGTGACCAGTAATGTTGAACATTTTTTCAAATGTTCATTTGCTATTTATACTTCTTTGTCTGAGAAATGTCTGTTCATTTCAGATGTTCACTTTTTAACTGGATCTTTAAATTTAGGAGGTCTGAATTTTATAAGCTCTTTATAGATTCTAGATAGTAGATCTTAGTCTGAAGAACAGCAGGTGAAAATTTTTATTTTTTCAATTATTATTTTTAAAATTAACATCAAGAATATCTTGTAAATACAAGAAATATGGATTGTGACTATAAACAAAGAAATCACAAATATTCATTGTTGGAAAATTTGTCATAAATACAAATAAATATTAAGTAAACATGTTGAGGTAAAATAATGAATTTTGGGGGAAAATAGATACTTGAAATGCATATGTATTGGCAATATGTATTTTATACCTGCAAAAGTAAAATAATGAAATTGCCTTTAAAATATAATTCATACCAGCCAAATTCACTGGCCTCGCATGACACATCAAACTTGAATTGAAGGTTGACTAGCCATGGGGAAAAAATTCAATGGCTACTGCATCATTATTTGAGTTTATCAATTCCTAAGAAAACAGTCCTATGAATACTAGTATAAACAAACACTCCCTGAAGTTAGGGCAAATCTGTGGACACATTATCTGGACCATGATGCATATTGTTGAACTACTCCTTGGCTGAATCTCCAAGGTGATATTTTCTATAATTAAATCCTTTGGGACCTAAGCTATCATTTTAAGCATATAGTATGCAGCCCCAGATTTGCCAGCTGAAGAATAACTATCTAAAACATGATTTCCAGAGACATACCCTCTGGGGGAATGTCATAACTGAACAACTTGATGTCAAATCACCAAAAGTGAAATACCCAGTTTGGGGACAAATGAAATATCTGAAAACTCTCTTATTAAAATCATGACCTTTGCCTTTAAGGTAGGATACTAAAGGGCTGAATATAATCAAAGTATGAGTAATATACACATGTATGAAACTATTTCATAGAATCTCAGTGTTTTGTAAAATTTGTAGTAAATAATAAAAAGTATATTTTTAAAAGATCATGCCTTACAAAATAGAGGAATTTGGTGAGTATACCATTTGACCTATGCATTTTCAGTTGCTATCAGGACTCACAAGCAGGAATGAGGAAAATTGAGTTCAGAACAAGCCTCTGAAAAGTTGATTCAAATCCCATGAAGTTTACTTTTCCAGTAAGTAAAAAAGTCTGACTGCTCCATAGTTTTAAGCAGACCAATGGTTAGAATACATATTAGATTAGGAATAGGGAAAGACAGATTAGAAGAGAGATTATAATTATCAAACTACTCAAGGGTCATTCACAAAAATAAACAATAAATGAGACCATGACATACCTACATGTATGAGTGAGAAGATTTAAATCATAAGGAAAACATATCTGATAATAAGTAGCTCTCCTGGAAACTGGTGACAAAAATATAACTAAAGTTCCCCTATTATTTACAGCTTTGACTCTGTGAATCTGAGCCACAGACTGGTACACTAACAATTACTGAATTTTTAAAATGGTGAAAGCAATCAAAACAGAAAAAGTGTTTTTTAAATTTTTATTTTATTTTATTAGTGTATGTTTGTGGTATATGAAGTTTACAAACATCTTGGGGAGTAGGTGCAGCACACAACACAGCTCATTTCTTTTTTAATCCCCTTCTTGTGTACACCTCCTTCCCCCATCTCTTGCTCCCTTTTCCCCATTTTTGTTCTTATTGTTATTATATAAGAACTAAAAAATCTGACAAATATTTAGCTAGACTAATTAAGGAATAAGTAGAAAATGTAAATAAATTAAATTGGAATGCTAAAAACAGATTATTATAAAAGTCTTCCAAATGATAAAGATCATATGGGATTTTCTGAATAAAAGTATATGCCAGCAAAATGACATATATCTATAACACCACAGAAATCGATAAAGTATTAGAAACATACTAGCAAACATACTGAATCCAAATGGAGCAATTCCTAAGCACCCCACAATGCGGAAGAAGATAGAATCAGCGGTCAACAACTTCACAAGAAAGAGGTCAAAGAACAGATATTCAACAGGGACTGCTGTGCACTGTGGAAATCATATCGTACTGAAAAATGAAAAGAAGTCATAAATTTCCTACATTCCAACAAGACAACTGCAAAATAAAAGTCCTTATTTTAGAGAAACAAGATGAAAAGCAAATTCCAAAAGACTAAATTTTTTAAAATCGCAGATATACATAAATAAAACATAGTGGACTACTAACCATAAAAGGAAGAATTGTTAAATGAAAAGACTGACTCAGTTAAAGCTCCAAAATTACAAACTCTTTCTAAATAATCCTTTTAAATGAAATCCCATTGAAATAATATTGGCAGTTTTTATGAGGCTAGCTCATTATAATTTAATTTAAAAATGCAAGAATGAGATAAAGACCAATGAATAGTGCTGAACATATTAAACATGAAAATATATTTTATATCTAAAGCAACCTTATACCTTCCATGTTAATTAGCAGTAGAAAAGACATCTATGGAGCCAATGGAGTCATGAGGTAGATTCAAACAGATGTGAGATTTTTGGAATGTGATGAAATCAGCATTTCAAAACAGTGGGATTATTATGCCCTATAAACATGTCCATTATTGAAAATTGGTATCCAATTCATTTCTAAACTCCTGATATCAAGATAAACACTAGGAGGATTGGAACAGTGAGGAGCTGAGCTAAGTGGACCTGAGCTGCATGCCCCCACCCCACCCTGGGCTTCCCAGTGAGGAGTGAAGACCAATGGGCACCTGCAGCACTACCCCAGCACCCCCCCCATACCACCTCTGCCTCCAGGCTGCGCTGGTACCTGAATCCACACCAAAGAAGCTCAGGGGTTTGTAAAGGTCATTGTTCTGAGATTCAGAAGATAGAGCAGAAGTGAACAACAGAAAGAGGGCCTCTCTCAGGCTCCTTGATGAAAATTGAAGATGACTGGAAATGTGAAGAGAATCTCTGCAATAAAGGCACACCAGACAACCATAGTTGGTAAGTTGAAGAAATCACCACCTCACATAAGAACCCAGACAATCTTCAGGGGAAGGGCAGCTGCAACCTGCAGTAGAAATTTGCAGAGTTCAACCCTGCAGGAGGTCAGGGAGCTCAACTTGGGCCTTGCAGCCAGAAATCAGCCTGTCAGGGTCTGCTGTTGGCTTCCTGGAACTAATTGACTTAAATCTCCACACTGCTTCCCACATTGTCTATTGTGACAGCAGAGACATACCCTGAAGGAGGCCCTTAATTTTTATTTTCAAAATTATTTTTCTCTTATTTTTAATTTTTATTTTTTTACTCTTTTCAAATGTTTCTTTTTTTCTTTCTCCTCTCTCTCTTTCTCTCTTGCTCTCCCACATTGTTCTTCATCTCACTTTTAGTTCCTGTTTCTGCCCTAATTCAGATTTCTTCTGTCTTTTTCTTTTCTTCTCTCTTTTTCCTTCTCTTGATTGACATTAGTTTTAAAGGAAAGTGAATACAGTTTCTAGCTTCCCTATTGCTTTTTGGTTGTTCTGTTCTTGTCTTTGTTCTTTCATTCTGTCTTTTCCTCTTGTCTTCAACAGTTGCCTAGAGTGGGTGATCTTTCTGTGTCCTCTGGCTTCACTTCTAACCAATCCCTCTCCTTCTACCTAACTATCCCTCCATCCCAAACTCCTTACAAGTCCCTATCCTGAAGGATAAAGTTGCTATATTAAAAAATATATTCACTATAAACATATGTTAGGTTGGTTCTAGATTTTGATTTAATTCACATGGTTAAAGGTGATAGATTAATAACCACCACAAATTGTCATTTTCTAAGCTGAGTTGATACTATTGTTGTTGCTGATTGTATCACTTAGGCAAAGGTGTTGTGATTGATCTAATCAGTGATCATTCCTGGTATAATGAAAATGAGATGGCCCCAGAGTCATTAGTGACTCAAAACCTAAAGACCAGCTATATTTGGGAGACACCTCTAAGAAGAAATCATTCCCCAAGGGTTCTAAATACATGCAACAAAGATACTTAAAATAAGAAATATCAAAGTGTCAACCCAAGCATTAAACCAAAAACAGTGCCAACAACAAAAATAAAAATGAGAAGACACCCAAGGAAGGTGCAAACCCAGACCTCCAGCCGACCAAAGGCAAATTCTGGGGGAAATGAGTTGGAAAAGTCTGATGATTGACCACCTGGACACCCTGAACTGATAGCACAGGAAGTAACAAAATGAATGAGGCTCTATAAATAACCAAAACAGATATAATTTCCTAGATAACTACAGAAATGACAAGCAGAAAGAAGGATATGATTAGAGATGATAGAACAGAAACAGATAAAAAGACATGAGTTAAAGACCATAGGCAAGTCATGAATGCTCAGCATAGGAAATAAGATGGAAACTATGAATGCCCAACATAGTAAAGAAATGGAATCCATGAAACAGATTCAAACAGATATCCAAGAGATTAAAAAGTCTACTGAAAGTACACACAGCATGAGCCAATCTGAAGGCAGGATATTAGATATAGAAGACAGGATGGTGATCAGTAACCATGAAAAGAGGGATGTCTTAAAAATAGAAAGGGACCATGACAAATCATTCCAGCAGCTCCTAGATGACACAAAGAAGAATAATATAAGACTGATAGGAGTCCAAGAAAAGCAGGAGAAAGTACAAATGACATAAAAAACTATTTGCAGAATTAATGAGAGAAAACTTCCCAAACAGAACAAAAGAATTTGACATACAGATAAGTGAGGCATATAGGACTCCAACTAGCCATGTTAAAAAAACAAAAATCTACACCTAGACATACATATAATAATCAAGACCTTGGAAACTCAACAGAAGAATAAAATGCTACAAACAGTTAGAGAAAAGAAACGAATCGCTTACAAGGAAAGCCCATCAAAATCACAGCAGACTTTTCAACACAAACTCTCAAGTCAAAGAGAGCTTGGAGTGAGGAATTTCAATCCCTACAAGAAAACAACCTCCAAATTAGACAGATGTATCCTGCAAAACTATCTTTCAACATTGATGGGGAAATAAGATACTTCCATGACAAAGAACACCTGAGAAACATCATGAACACCAAACCAGCACTCCAAAGAATTCTAAACAATATCCTAGAAAAAGGCAATGAAAGTCACAACACCATGAGGCCCAACAGACCAAATCCATCAGGCAAGGCAAGAATTTAAAGGAAGAGCAGGAAAAATAAAAAAGAGCCAACAATAGGAAAATAACATGACAATAATTAGTCAATGCATATCACTTATAACTATCAATATTAATGGCCTCAATTTATCAATCAAAAGAAATAGACTGGCTGGAATGGATTAAGAAGCAAAATCCAACAATATGCTGTATATAAGAAACACACTTAGTTCAAAAAGAAATTCATAGACTGAAAATAAAAGGATTGAAAACAGTTCTCCATGTGACAGGAACACAGAAAAAAGCAGAGGTAGCTATTTTATTTGCAGACAAAGTAGATTTCAAACAAAAATGAATTAAGAGATGCAAAGAAGGTCACTACTTCCCTGTAAAGGGAACAATCCAAGAGGTAGAGATGGCAATCATACATATATGTGCACCAAATACTGATGCCTTAAACTATACCAAACAAATATTAATGGACATAAAAAACAAATAAACATGAATACAATTGTAGTGTGGGAACCCCACTGTCATAAATAGACAGATCATCTAGACAAAATTCAACAAAATACGAGAACTGAAACAAGCTTTTGAACAAATGGACTTAATAAATGTTTACAGTGTGTTCCACCCAAGAAAATAAGAATATGCATTCTTTTTAGCTTCCCATAAAATATTTCCCCAAAATAGACCCTATATTAGCTCATAGAACATGTTTAAGTAAATGCAAAGGAATTGAAGTTATCCCCTGTACACTATAAGACCATAGTGCAATTAAACTGGAGATCAATAGAATAAGAAATGGTAAGAACACCACAAACACAAGGAAATTGAATAACACTCTCCTGAACAACCAATGAGTCACAGAGGAAATTCAAGAAGAAATTAGACAGTTTCTACAATTAAATGATAATGCGAGTACAATACACAGGAATCTATGGGACACAATGAAAGCAGTTCTGAGGGAAATTCATAGCAGAGAATGCCCACACTAGAAAAACAGAGAGAGCTCAAATAAACAACCTAATGCTGAATCATAAGCTACTAGAAAAAGAAGACCAAAGCAAACCCAAAGCTCGAACAAGGGAGGAAATTATAAAGAACAGAGCAAAGCTCAGTGCATTGGGGACTAAGAGAATGATGCAAAAAATCAATGAATCGAAGAGTTGGTTTTTTGAAACAAATAAAATCCATAAACCCTTAGCCAACCTTATCAAAATAAAAGGAAATAAAAGGCTCAAATCCATGCAATTAGGAATGACAAAGTGAAGTCACTGTATGGCTAGCAGGACCCATGACATCCTCGGGGAGAGAGCATAGCACAGCCATGGGCAGGGTCAACAGTAAGCTACAATGCTTGTGTTGCAATCCCTGGTTCATTCCCTTTCTATCTAGGTGATGTTGGACAATTTAGTAAATCTTGCTCTGCCTGCATTTCATCATTTAACCACACAGACACTTGGGTCATCTTCTGTATTTTAGTTATTACTGCATGTAAAAGGTTTAGACAACAACTAAAATCTAAATAAATGATACCTACTGTTGCACTCAGTACTTTTCTGTGCACATCCAATCAAAATTTAAAAAAAGCAGGACCTCTATTAACCTAATAAGAATTATTGAATTATTCCATGATTTAAAGAAGAGTATAACTGCAACTCATAAATGTTTTAGTGAATAAAAGTCAATGTCTTAGGAAATATCTCTTTCATTATATAGAAGTACCAGCAATGATTACCTGTGAACAAATGCATTTTGACTACAGGAAAGCAAGAGGGGATAAAGACATCAAGATTCATTTATTATTTTTTCCTTTTAAAAGTGTTTTAAAAATGGATTTGAGAGTGGAGGAAAATTTGCAGAGTCTGAGTCCTCTTTGGAAACCAGCTGTGGGCGAACTTCACATGTCCATTTCACAGTTCTCTTTCAGTTCAATTTAGAAGACCTCTAGCTGTTGCAGGTATAGACAAAAAGGGCACACCTGCTGAAAATGTAAGGGAATAAATAATCAAAGTCCAGTTCTCTTGTTTCACATCTTGCTTTCTGCAATGTTAGGTGACTTCACTCTCATTAATGATCCATGCTAGATTTCAAAAGGTCAAATCTATTGGCCAGTTTAATTATTTGGATAATAGAGTAAAATAGAGTTCTTAAAGTATACTGTATATCAGAGTTTAATATATCAAATACTTAATATTATGAAAGGCAGTACAATAATGCCTTCAACATAAACCATTAAGCTAATGCTTTTTGAAAATATTAATACAGAGTTTAAAAGCATGCTTTTTAAAAGACAATAATAATTTTATAAATTTAGGGCACAGATTCCCCTTTGTTAATGGGTTGCTCCCTGTTTATATATTATCATCTCTCCTGGGGTATTAGATTCACATACAGAAGCCCCTCTCAAACTCAGGACAAAATAAACAGTTATTCACTTACAGTATTCATTCTCCTGGTATGATATGCAAAGTAAATTTTCAATTCAAATATATATAGAATTAATCATGTTCTGTGTTACCTTATCATGGACAATATGTGTCCTAAACTAAAGCAATGCACCCACTGTTGTGTTATATATAACATATTTATCTTGTTATTTGTCTAAAATGGAATATAAACACCTAGCAGGATTTAACATGAAAACCAAATATACTTTGTACATTCTTATTAATTTTCTGTGATTTAAAAGCTTAATTTTCCTAAGCAGATATTTCCAATGAGAATATAAGACCATGGAAAGATTGGTTGGATTTCTGTGAATCAGAGAAATATTCAACTAACTTGCTTTCTCTGGAAAAAAATTGAATCTTGCCTTGGCCCTGAAAATCAATGCCTGTTTTATGTAAGGTGACTTCAGGTACCTCATATCCCTGTGTGACCTCCTACAGCATGGTAGCATATGGCTGACCAGGGGATGCAGAAATAGTGCCAAGTGGCTACAGTAAACACATTTCTGCAACAGGCTTACCATTATCTCAGCCTTTTAGAAGTGTACAATGTCAGTATGTGTTGTGCAAATGTAACTGAATATTTGCACCTGCTCAGAAACCATCTTCATGACCTGGTTAGTGTAAATTAATTGATCCAATCCATTATTTAGAGGCAAAATACACAAAAATTTAACAATGCAAAAATATGTTCAGTGAAATTTTCTCTTTGTACTCAATTATGGTCAAACAACTGAAAAGGTCTTAAAACTTTAACAACACAAAAGTTTGTTCAGTGAAATTTTCTCTTTGTACTCAATTATGGTGAAACAGCTGAAAAGGACTTTGCTTTCATGGTTTACAGTAACATTGTCATAACTGGTAAATAAGCCATGTACCTAACAAGGCAAAGGCTGAAATTTAGTTTCTTGGAAATGTTGATGATAAAGGTTTCTCACAAGTAGAAGCAGTGCTCTTACATCCTGTATCTATTCAAATGACCTTTTCCAAAGGCTTCTTTTCTTTCTAAGGAATTAAAAACATTGTTCCAGGATCTTCACAATGTCTTCCCAGGAAATTGAGTCCTTCCACCAATTTCTAAAAGCAATGATAATACAATAAGAAAACATGACACATCCAGGACTAGATGCCAGCTGAACAAATATGCAATCTTGGGCAGAATCTCAGTTTTCAGGAACCTCTTGGGTAATTCTGAAAGGAGAGTAATTCCTCCATTTATATGTGCAGATACAGACTATAATTTTTGCAGCACCAGTATTTTAGTAGATTCATTTATTAGAATATTTGGAACAGATTCAAGTGCAGTAATCACCTCTGAACAGGTTTCTTCCCATGCAAAATCCCTAGAGGATAAAGATTGAGTTTTGCCAAGAAAGAGTAGCTGACTCCAAGTTATATGAAGACCTGTAAAAAATTTCAGCATTATGGTTTATAAACTATGAGGTGCACACTTTATGAACTATTTATGTCAGGCAAGTAAATTTAACCAGCATGAAGGGAAAGCAATTCCAGTTCTCTCTCCCACCCCAGGCCAGCTAATGACAGCCTCATTGTAACTCTGAGAGTCATCTGCTCAGGGAGCCTGAGGCTAGGAGTAGGGAGCTGGGCACTGCAGAATCTGCTGTAGTTGACCGGATTCTTGCACAGAAATAGATGAGGTGATCCTTGCTCTGCACTGTTGGAGTGGAGGCTTGAGTTCCAAGTCTGCATCTGTGTCAGCTGAAACCAGAATGATCATCACACCTGTGAATTCAGGCCCTTAATTTGAATCCAACATTAATCAAATAACTGATTCCACATGAAAGCTATTTTTCAGAGCAGTGCTTCTTTCTTCTATCTTATTCCCATATTTTGGCTTTGCTGCACCTGCACTGAGCATGTCTGAATATGTGTAGTTACATATTGGACCTCCTGTGTCATAAAGTCTTTGGATGCAGAGTCACATACATAACTATCTGAAGCAGCAAAAACATTTTAAGAAAGGGCTTCTATCGTGAATTATTTTCTCTAAGAGTCATTGAGAAATGCAATGTTAAATATGAAGCATATCAAGATTTTCTGGCAACATTTACATCAGTTAAATTTTTGAAAGAATTTTTTTTTTACTGGAAGAGATACAGAGGCTGTATTAGAATACATAAATTCTCCATCTTTGAGAAGTAGTTTAACCAACAGAAGTTTGATCATATAAGGTGGTTCTTCCAAATTAAAGATACAGATCTACATCTTTTACTACTTTGCAATTAGAGAGGCACATTGATTAGACATGTACTTTCTCTTAGAAGTAATACACGTTATGTTTGTGGGTGCTGGATTTAATTCACTTGTTAGGAAGGTTCTACTGGAACCCATCACCTCCTAAAGATCTTCATTGGATTCAGTCAGGTATGTATGTGACCCTGTACCTTGAGAGTTTCAAACACACAAGATCCAATATTTAACTAAAGAGGACAGTAAGAGCTCATTGGAGCCAATGGCAAGAAAAATTAAGGAAGTAACCTTGGAAGACCATAAGCACTGTTTATATTTTCCTTAAAAACCTTTAATTCTTGTAGAAGCAGTTATTAAATTAATATGGGACTGAAATTAAGGGATTGAATTATAGAAGGAAGACCATTATGGTCCATCAAAAAAAGACTCAGGACTTAATCAAAAGCTTCCACTCCAATAGAAGTGAGAAACTATGGTTATTTGTTTTTTTCAAGAATTAGAACAACTACAGTGGATTTTCCAGTTCCAAATTCCTTCCTCTAAGCCTCAGAATTCCTTGGGTAGAGACCTTCAGACAGTGAGGAAGGGCATCTTTGCTAGTGTGTGGTTGGTGAGGGAAGTTGGACTGCTTCCCCTTTCAAGCTGGATTAGATATTACTTGGTTTACTTAATATGTCACAATGTGCAACTCCTAGATTATCCATCATTACAATTTGAAATTTTTTATTTTGATATTAAAGGTCTTCATATCACTTAGCAGTCAGCCACTCTTTCTTGGAAAGTCCCAAGTGTTGTTCCACGAGGGATTGCTCACAGGAGGAAACCTGTTCAGTAGAGATTACTTTACTTGAATTTGTTCCAAATATTCTAAAAGCAAATCTGTTAAAAGCAGTGATGATGCAAGAAAGTCAGAGTGGATATGCACATGTAAACAGAATAATTATTTTTCTGTTGGAATGACACAAGAGGTTTCCTTCAGGTCAAATTCACTCCAAGTTGGAGTGTGTCTTCAGCTTGTATGCAGTCCTGGAAGGTGGTGGAAGGTCTCTATTTCTTGGGATGAGATTGGGAAGGATATGCACATATTTTTAATTAGGAAGAAACAGGCCTTAAAAGATGTGACTTGAATGACTGAAAGACTGAATAATTCTGCTTCTACCCATGAGAAACTTCTATGATTCACTTTTTGAAGAAATTAAACCCCAGCATTTGCTCACTAAGTACATGGCTTATTGGTCAGGCACATCAGTGTCTTTGAAAAGTCCTGAAAGCACAATCCTTTTTGGTTACTTTACTAAGATTATCTGAAAAGGGAAAAAAAACATATAACTAAGTTTTGCTTATTGGTGACATCATGTATTGAATTGACCAAGAAAGTTTCCACTTACTAGATCACTTTTTTACCAAGTTGTGCAAACATTGCAACTTTATTTTTCTTTGAAGATGCTTTCCCTGCAGGTGGGAATATACAAGACATCTTTGAATGTATTTACATTTTAGGGGTTGGTTGGCTTCTTTTACACTCCTGAATGAGACTATGGGAAGTCTGTTGATAAAATATGTTTGCTGTAGCCTTTTGATACTGTTTCTGGATCCCCCTAGTCAGCTATTCATTATCTCCTGTTTTGTGAGATATTTGCAGCAATAGAAACATTGATTTTCAGCACCATGGACAAGACCCAAGCCGAAAGGTTAGAAAAATGGCAAGGGAAACTGAAGGAATACCCTGTGATAGAGTGAAATATAGTTAATGTATTAAAAGTGACATAGAAGGTAAGTGAATTAGGAAAATTAAGTTGTAAAAATAGAGAAATTAATCACAGTGTACCAAATATGTACAAAATATATTTTGTTGTAGTGTCAAAGCCTGGTAGGTGTTTATTTTCCATTTTGCCACAAAGCAAGTGAAATATGTTACAGGTACAACAAATAAAACATTGGATTTTTACTCTACTTTATGGGATATTATACTTTTCAAAACAGGTTAACTCAGAAGTATAATTATTGTTAGACATATTTTAAATAGAGGTTTTAAAATTGTATAACATAACATGAGTTTCAACAGTGCAAGGGAATAAGTGTATATTTTTATGTAAGCTTAATATGAGATCCTATATATTAATTTCAAAATCATCCCAGCAAACATGCTAGTGCATATATTTAGAGAAATCTATGATCAAGGAAGTGTCTCATCTATGGTCACTTGTTATTGTAATGTACAAGATAGAGAACTTTTTCAATTGCAGGTTTTTATGAAATAGTCTCAAATTTTTATTTTTTGAAACAGTTAATAGTGTATGTTGACAGTATAATCATACTATTATTCAACTTTGTAGCATCAAATCTTTGATAACTTAAACTATATGGTATGTAGTGGTGTTTAATTGCACAGGTTCTATTATTCTCCAAATATTTAATCTGGCCAGCTGAAGATGTGTCTCAGTGAAACCCAGAATTGCTAAAGAAAGTAAAAACATGAACCACTGAAGAAAGAGGTGAAAAAAGAGAATTGGGCATAGACTACTTCATATCCCTATGATCTACAACAGCTGTGCCTTTTCTCCATAAAGCTTCAACAAAGGCAGATTTCTTGAATATGATGCAAACAGAACTGTGAATGTGACAGGAGGAAGGGTCATTACAGACGGCTTCAAGGGCAGCTTGGACATTTTCAACAGGGCTTCCTCTACTACCACAACCATGTATGTTGGATCCTCCTTCTTCCTCCTACTCAAAATACAATTGTTCATTGGTAAATATTGCCAGTACTTATATAATAAAATATGTAATCTGAAGACATGCAATTTTACCTTATTCCACCAAAAGGGTTCATGAGTTATACCTGTACTATTCTTCATCTCCTGTCTTATGTGAATAATTCTTATTCAATTGAGAGATTCTGGTGATCTACTCTGATACAATACTCACAGTGGATCATTCAAAAATGTTAAAAATGGACATCATTTATTTAAATTGTACTTGGTACCCTACAGTAGTGCAGAAGACTGCACATATAGTAATAACTCCAAGAGTAGATCCTCTGAGTATCCTTATGCTAAAAATGATGAACTGGAAACACAGGGACATTTACTAAGTTGCTGAGGGTCACCTAGATAGAAGAGTAATTAATCTGGGATTGAAACCCAAGCACTAACATCTCCAGCATGCACATTACTCTTGACTCAGCTATGCTCTCTCTCTCTCTCTCTCTCTCTCTCTCTCTCTCTCTCTCTCTCTCTCTCTCTCTCTCTCTGAGGATGTTTTGGATGCTGTCTAGGTTGATAATGAATGAGAAACTTAGAGACATGATTTGGTTACTATAGTTGTAATATACAATTTGCCACTAGGTAGTTTTATTCAGGACCCACTGATGAACTGGAAAATTTTTATTTGATTATGTAAATATGAAAAAAGTGGAAAATGTCAAGAGATGAAAAGACTTGTGGGCTGTACTGATAATTTTGTACAAAGTTTAATTGGGCACATTCTGAGATTGTCTAGCCCAGTCCCTTTGATTTTCAATGTGAAGCCTGCAGCACTTATAATAGCACTTAAAAAGGGACTCAAATCTATGCTGTCTCACACAAAGTGTGGACTTATGCCTTCAGTAGGCTGCTTTTGGAGTCTGCATAGAGATGTTCTGTTTCAGAGCACTCTCAATAGTTAAGCATTACATTAAAAAGTCTCACTTACTGTTCTCTACATCTTTTATTAGGTTTCCTTTTCATTCTTCTGCACTACCTATTTCACCAAGGAGTTCTGAAAAAAAGCAGTACTAGGTGCTAATGCAGTAGCCAGTGACAGTCATGGGTCAGTTCAGGTTAGTTAAAAAATTTACTAAAATCAGGAGAGTTCATATAAACTTGTGAGGAATTTGGTACAAGCAAGGATGAAATGAATCAGAGCTCTCAAAAAGCAGAAAATCAGAATCATACAAACCTTTTGCTACAAGGAGTAGTGTGCTATGCAATTTTGTAGTTTTTTTGTATAGTCCCAGTTAGGTCTGTTGGTATTGAATGAGAGATTATAAAGATTCACAGTCCTTTTGGATTTGCATGACAGAAGACTGATACTGCAGTATCATGGTTTTGATCTGGACCTGGTAGGACAGATACCACCTTTGGTGTGGCACAGGTTGTCTTGTAACATTATTTCCTACAAGAGCTATCAATGTGAAAGATTGAATCTGTGTTAGCGAATATATTTAGTGTGCATTTCCACTGCTACAGAGTAGGTTTTTTGAAATCAAAAGCCTTTCTTCTCTTTGTCCTTTCTGATTTCTGTGTTATGCAGTAACATATTTGAAAGAAAATGGGCAATGTATGAATGACCATGATGCCTTCATCTTTATCCTGTACAGATATCCACTGAAAAAGAACCTCTGATTTGTAGGCCTAACAAAATCATTCAGGGACAATTAGAATTATTAACAGGTCTAGCAGGCTATTTGGAAGAGGATCATAGTTGATGCTTACTCAATGTGAACTGTGTATTCAACACTGTGGAAGATATGATAATGAAGACGTGCTCTGTGACACATTGTGTCATTTTGCTGTTCACAATTTCATGGCAGGTTCTGTTCTCCTGAGCTTGCATCTCTGAAGCAAGACTTCTAGAAGACTTAATGGGGCACAGTAACAATGTCACAGAATTTGTCCTCGTGGGCCTCACTCAGGATCCAAGTGCACAAACAGCATTATTCATCATGGTTTTACTCATCTACAGTGTGACAATGCTGGGAAACCTGCTCATCTTGGTGACTGTCATTGCTAGCCCCTCCTTGGGCTCCCCGATGTACTTCTTCCTTGCCAATCTGTCACTCCTAGATGCTGTTTATTCCACTGTCTTCTCACCCAAGTTGCTTATAGGCCTTCTCAGTGATAAGAAGACCATTTCTTTCCCAGGCTGCATGGCCCAGCTCTTTCTAGAGCACCTATTTGCTGCCACTGAGGTCTTCCTTCTGGTGGTGATGGCCTATGACCGCTATGTGGCCATCTGTAAGCCTCTGCACTATTTGACCATCATGAGCCGACAGGTTTGCATCCTTTTTTTGGTTGTGTCCTGGGCTGGAGGTTTGGCACACTCTGTGATTCAACTTGTGTTTGTGTATAGTCTCCCCTTCTGTGGCCCCAATATCATCAATCATTTTGTCTGTGACATGTACCCATTACTGGAGCTTGTGTGCACTGACACCTACCTAATTGGCCTCTCCGTGGTGGCCAATGGTGGAGCCATCTGTATGGTGGTCTTCATCCTCCTACTTATCTCCTATGGGATCATCCTAAACTCCCTTAAAACTCACAGTCAGGAAGGGAGGCGCAAGGCCCTTTCCACCTGCAGCTCCCACATCACTGTGATTATCCTCTTTTTCATTCCCTGTATTATTATGTATGTTAGACCTGTCTCCAACTTTCCATTTGATAAATTCATAGCCATTTTTTATACACTGGTTACTCCTATGTTAAATCCTTTAATATATACTTTGAGAAATTCAGAGATCAAAAATTCTATGGAAAAACTTTGGTGTAATAATTTAACTATCGAGAGAAGATGTTACTGATTCTGATGTAAAAAAACATGCAGTAAATCCTAACAAACAATGATGCTGTCACCTCAGATGATTAGGGCTGGATCTCTTTATTTATGCAAAACCATTGAAGAAGAAGTACCAGTTATCCTTTGTTTTCTAACTAATGTTGTAGAGTTTGTGGAAGATGTGACAAAAACACCACATTTTGTTCTTCTACAAGTGAAGATAAGGATCAACATAAGCACAGTGTACCTTCTAACTTGGTTTTTTCTCAGTTTAGATTAAAAAAGACTTTTTAAAAATGTGTTTGCTTCTAGTAAAAGAAAAAATCTCAAAGAAATGGTAAATTAATTGGCCAGATAGTTTTGAAAAAGAGAATTAACAATGTCCAATATGTCTGAAACAATACTTAACAACTCTAGCAATTATGAATATGCTAATTAAAACAATGACATAACATCTCATACCAATCAGAATGCCTAACAATGTTAATAAAAAAATGAAGGTTGGCACAGATGAGAGGTAAATGTGCCCTCTCTTCTGATGGTACAGTAAGCTAGTACAATCAGTTTGGAAATCACTATGGACTTTAAAAAAAAAACTAAAACAGGGAATGCCACTTGATCCAGCTTTATGAAAATGTCAAATGGATGGTACAGCAGACCATATTATTAGCAAAATAAGCCATCCTCAGAATACTATATCATATTTCTGCTCATATATAGAATTTAAAAATAAATGAATAAGAGATGATAGGAAACTAGAAAATCACTTTCCACAATTGAGTAAGTGAATCTGGGGATTGGGGAGGTAAATTTGTAGTTAGATGAAAATATATCATATGCATATATATTAGTCTCCTTCAATCTGTTCTTTCTTCTTGTCTTCAACAGTTTCCCAAAATTTGCATGATCTTCCTGTGTACCCTAACCTAATTTCTAATCATTTCCTTCTCCTTCTAGCTCTCTATCCCTCCCTTCCCAACTCCTCCTAAGTCCTTATCCTGAAGGGTAAATTTGCTATATTTAAGTGTTTATTTACTACAAACATATTTTGGGCAGGTCCTCCACTTTGATGTAGCTCACATGGTGAAAGGTTGACAGATTAATTGCTACTACAAATTGTCATTTTCCAAGCTGTGTTTGATGCTATTGTTGATGGTGATTGTAGCCACTGGACTAAGGTGTCATGATTGATCTAATTAGTTGTCCTCCCTGGTATACTGAAAATGAGATTGCCTAAGGGTCAGTAGAGACTCAAACTCTAAAACAACCAGTTATACCTGGAAGATATCTCTGAGAAGCCATAACTCCATGAGGGTTCTAAACACACGTAATAAAGACACTTACAAAAAGTAATATTGAAGCATCAGCCCAGGAATTAAACCAAAAAATTAGCACCAATGACAAAATTGAAATGAGAAGACATTTAAGGTACAAACTCAGACTTCCAGCTAACCAAAGGCAAATTCTGGGGGAAATGAGGTGGATAAATCTGATAATCAACCACCTGGACACCCAAAACTGATAGCACAGAAAGTAACAAAACAAATGAATGAGGCTCTTGAAAAATTCAAAACAAATAATTTCCCAGGTAACTACAATGATGATGAGCAGAATGAAAGACATGATTAGAGACTCTTGAACTGAAACAGATAAAAAAAAAATAGATAACCTCAGGACCGTGATGGAAGCCATGAATGCCCAACATAGGAAAGAAATGAAATCCATGAAACAGATTCAAATAGATATACAGGAGATTAAAAACTACATTGAAAGTATTCACACCAGATTGAGTGAATGTGAAGATAGAATATCAAATATTGAAGACAACATTGTGGTTAGTGATCATCAAAAGAGATTTAAAAAAAAAAAGTAAGGTGCCATGAGAAATGAATCCAGCAGCTGCTAGATGATCCAAAAAAGAATAACATAAAACTGAACGTAAGACAAAAAAGCAGGAGGAAGTACAAATGACATAAAAAACTATTCACAGAATTAATGTCAGAAAACTTTCCAAACAGAGGAAAAAATTTTGACATATAGATAAGTGAGACATATAGAACTCCAACTAGCCATGATCAAAAATAATCTACACCTAGACATATAATAGTCAAGATCCCAGAAACCCAACAGAAGAACAAAATTCTACAAGCAGTTAGAGAAAAGAAACAAATCACACACAAAGGAATGCCCATCAGAATCACAGCAGGCATTTCAACACACACCCTCAAGTCAAAGGAGAGCCTGGAGAAAAGTATTACAAGCTATAAAAGAAAATAACCTCCAACCTAGACTGTTGTATCCTGCAAAATTGTCTTTCAAAATTGATAGGGAAATAAGATACTTCCATGACAAAGAACAACTGAGAAATGAATACCAAACCACCACTCCAAACAATTCTAAACAATATCCTAGAAAAAGACAATGAGAGTCACAACTCCATGAGAACCAACAGAGCAAAGCCATCAGGCAAGAAATTAAAGGGAAAGGGGGAGAAATAAAAAATAAAACAGCCAACAACAGTAAATTATCCTGAAAAAGATGCGTCAATATGTACCAGTTATAATCATCAATGTTAATAGCCTCAACTCACCAATCAAACAAACTAGACTGCCTTTCACTTCCAGTGTGCTGTCTGTTGAGCTGGTGGATGTGCAGCAATAATATATCTGCTCCAATGCTAGCTGTCATGTCTGGCACCTGGAAGTCACCACTGTGGTTATTTTCCTTCATGGATTGGGAGATACTGGATGGGCATGGATGGGCAGAAGACTTTGCAGGTATCAGAAGTTCACATATCAAAAATATCTGCCCACAAGTGCCAGTTATGCCTGTAACATTAAATATTAACATATCTATGCCTTCTTGGTTTGATATCATTGGGCTTTCACCAGATTCTCAGGAGGATGAACCTGGAAATAAATGTGCAGTAGAAAAAGTAAAAGCTTTATTAGAGCAAGAGGTGAAGAATGGCATTCCTTCTCACAGAATTATTTTGGGAGGATTTTCTCAAGGAGGAGCTTTATCTTTATACACTGCTCTAACCACACAGCATAAACAGCCAGGTGTCACTGCATTTAGTTGCTGGCTTCCACTTCGGGCTTCATTTCTCCAGGAACCTATCAGTGGTGTTAACAAAGATATTTCTATTCTTCTGTTCCATGGAGGTTTCAAACCTTTAGTTCCCCTAATTTTTGGTTCCCTTCCTGTTGAAAAACTAAAATCATTGGTAAATCCAGCCAATGTAACCTTGAAAACCTATGAAGCCATGATGCATAGTTCATGTCAACAGGAAATGATGGGTGTCAAGCAATTCATTGATAAACTTCTACCTCCAATTGACTGACCACCCTAAGAGGCCTTGTGTAGAAGTACATCAGCAGCATTGTAGGTTATAAACTTTTTCCCATGCCCTATCTTAAAACTTGTAATGTTTACCATGTTAAAATATTTTGCAAATATACATCAATGATATATAATAAATAAAGTTTCCTTGTGGTAAATTTATGATTTTTTAAGATTCTATACATGTATTTGTATAATGTGATCTAGAATATACCAGTATTGAAATAGGTGAGGCAGCTTGATTCTTTTTCTGAAAAATAAGTCAACAAAAGAATGAAATACTTCAACAAGATTTTTTATTACATTATTTGAAAATTACCAGTATGGTAATGATAATTTGTTCAGGTAAAATGAACAGTTTAGGTATAAATGATTTATGCATGCTGTGACATAGTCTCTGGATTTATTCCAAAATAAATAATTAGTCACCATTCAATGTCTGTATTTTTCTATATATGTTCATTACACATAAGGATTGTAATACATACAAATTAGATATTATTACATTATTCTTGATAATAGAGATAATGCTTTTGTCAGTGAAGATTAACATGGCTCTCTTCATATAATGCCTCCTTTATTTGGTGGACCAGTTTTTATTTTCCTTGATAGTATTTCTATTTAATATTTTCTCTTCTCAAGAGAATTTTTTTCATGATTATCCTTCATAACAGACCAAATATATTGCCTCCCTGCCATATACATCTACTGTCAATACACACTGTAATTTGACATTCTGAATTATAGACACATGGTATTTGAAATCTATATAACTTTTAAAAAAACCAAACATTACTGAGACTTCTTTTATCATATTTCAAATAATTATACTTTAGTTAAAATTTTGACTTTATCTGCAAGCAGTTGAATTAATAATTAGATCATATGCTGGTATGTACAGAAATATTTAAGGCAGATTTTAAAAGCTAATTCCTTATTGAGTCTCCTTGCCACATTACTTTTCTGTACATATGTTTGAAACCAATTACTGGAGAAAACAATCCATTAGAGAAAGAATGCTTTAATTTTATCTGCCAATGGTCTTATATGAAATTTTAAAAATTAGTCTTTTGTGCAAACATAAAAACAAATCATTTGATTTTACATCATAAAAATTCCCAGATTAATAGTAAAAAATTATTTGAAAACAAATTTTGGGGTAATAAAGGTTGATAAATACGTTATAGGGCCACGGATTTAGCTCAGTTGTTCTGTTGGCTGCCTCAAAAGCACAAGGTCCCGAGTTTACACAAAAGTCCCCTGGTATACAAAAATAAATAAATAAATAAATAGGGTATAGTTAACATACTGTTGGTTTCTCTTGAGGGAAACCGGAGAGCCCAGAAAGCACCAACTTTTAAAGAAAGAAAAGGAGACAGCCTGGGGGATGAACAGCAGTTTAATTCCTCTGGCACTATTTGACAATCACAAAGGAAAGAAGAAAGGCTTTTATACATGTAGGAAAGCAGCTTAGTTATTCTGGCTATTGTCTTTCTGATTTTTACCTCTGATGATAACTAGTAACTAAGTGACTCACAAAAGCTACAGGAGAATTCACAAGTCCCCTGTTTCCATTCACAAATCCTATACATCAAAGAGCACACCGCAGCAGCCCTCTTCTTATCAGATAGTATCAAGAGAGCAGGATGACTTTTAGCCAAAAATCAAGCCCACCGGTCCACCATAAACATCACAGATGTGCATAGTGAGTCATATCTCTCTTACCACCCATAGAGTCATTGGGTCACGGTCCTCTGATCCCAGAAAATGGTAAATAAGAAAACTAGGAAAACCTATTTTTCTCCTGTGAGACTTTTACAAGGTCTCAAAGTTTTCTGGTATTCTTTTAACAAAGAGACTTGTGGAATTTCCCAGAAATGATTTAATGCTCTTAGTTAACAAACTTCTTGTGATCTATTCTTACAACTAGATAGCTGAATTCTACCATTTCCCACAAACATACAGTTTAAAATATAGCAAAAATATATGCTTAATATTTCTGAAATATGTTAATTTTCTGCTTTATTCATTTAACAAAACAACGTTAAGAATGCATCTTTATGGGACTAATTTATCATGGGAATAATCTGGTAATGGAATATATACTATGTTTATAATGAAGCCATATGTTTATTTGGATTTAAAAATTTTAAATAATCATTTACTATGTCATTCTGCTTTATCTTGAAGAACTTATTTCAGTTATAGAAGACTTATTTCAGTTATACAAATTGGTAGATCTTATTCATAGAAAGAAATATTCCATTGAAATGTTGTCCTGTAATGTGGGACAATGTAAATGTTTTTCATGGTTTCGGTCAATGTGAAATAAAATATAATTCTGACTTCTTTTTGAAAAACAAGAAATAGACTGGCAAAATGGATTCAAAAGCAAAATTTATAATATGCTGTATAGAAAAACACACTTAATTCAAAAAGAAATTCATAGACTGAAAGTAAAAGAATGGAAAACAATTCTCCATGAGACAGGAACCCAGAAAAAAACAGGGGTAGGTAGCTATTTTTTTGCAGACAAGGTAGATTTCAAAGGAAAACTAATTAAAGACAAAGAAGGTCACTATATTCTTGTAAAGGGAACAATCCAAGAAAAGGAGATGACAATCATAAATATATATGAACCAAATACAAGTGCTCCCAACTATACAAAACAAATATTAATGGACATGAAAAACCAAATAAGCACTAATACAATTGTAGTGGGAGATCTCAATACCCCACTATCACAAATAGACACATCATCTAAACAGAAATCAATAATGAAATAATAGAACTGAACCAAACTTCTGAACAAATGATCTTAATAGATGTCTACAAACTGTCCTACCCCACAAAATTAGAATGTACATTCTTTTTGGCTGCACACAGGTCATTCTCCAAAATAGACCACATGCTAGTTCATAGGACATGCTTAAATTAATGCAAAGGAATTGAAGTTGTTCCCTGTATAGTATCAGACCATAGTGCAATTAAATGGGAGAACAGTACCATAAAAACCTGCAGGAACCCCACAAACACATGGAAATTGAATAACACTCTCCTGAACAACCAATGGGTCACAGAAGAAATTTTTAAAAAGTTAGACAACCTCTACACTTAAATGATAAGGCCAATGCAACATAGAGGTATCTATAGGACACAATGAAAGCAGTTCCATGAAGAAATTCATAGCAGTGGATGCCCATAGTAGAAAAACAGAGAGAGCTCAAATAAATAACCTAATGCTGAACCCCACCCTTCTAGAAAAAGAAGAGCAAGAGAAATCCAAATGCTCATGCAAGGGAGGAAAGTATAAAGATTATAGCAGAAAACAGTGCAATGGAGACTAAGAGAATGATATAAAATTCAACAATTCAAACAGTTTTTTGGAAAGAATAAATAAAATTGATAAAACCTTAGGCAACCTTATCAAAAAAAGGAAAGATAAGGCTCAAATTCATGCAATAAACAATGAAAAAGAAGAACTCACAACAGATCCAGCAGAAATCCAGGGGATCATCAATACCTACTTTGAGAACCTGTACTTTAGTAAAATGGAAAACACAGAAGAAACAGTTTCCTATATGCATATTAATTACCAAAGTTGAAAGAAGACAAAAATTCTAAACACCCCAATTACAATCAGTGAAATTGAAAAGGTAATTTAAAATTTACAAACAAAGAAAAGCCAAGGTCCTGATGGATTCACTGCAGAATTCTACAAGACATTTATAGAAGAACTATTGCCACTACATTTTAAACTCTTCAATAAAATTGCAAGGCAAGCAATACTCTCTAATTTATTCCTAGAAGCAAATGTTACTTTGATTCCAAAATCAAGGAAAGACTGAACCCAAAAAGACTACTACAGGCCCATCTCCCTAATGAACATAGATGCAAAAATCCTCAATAAGATACTAGCATACAGAATACAAAGCTTCATCAAGAAGATCATACAATCTGACCAAGTTGGATTTATCCCAGGAATGCAAGGAAGGTTCAACATACTTAAAACAATAAATGTAATACACTATATTAACAGAGCCAAGGACAAAATCATATGATCACCTCAATAGATTCAGAAAAAAGCATTTGACAAAATCCAACACCCATTCATGATAAAAACCCTACAGAAATTTGGAATAAAAGGGCATTATCTCAACCTGATTAAGGCTATGAAAAACCAACAGCCAACATCATACTAAATGGTCAAAAACTGAAACTTTCATGTTAAAATTAGGAATAGGACAAGGATGCCTACTGTCACTACTCCTGTTCAATATAATATTTGAAACATTAGCCACAGCAATTAGACAAGAGAAAGAAATAAAAGGAATAAAGATAGGAAAGGAAGAATTTAAACTGCCATTATTTACTGATGATACAATACCCTACATATAAGACCTAAAAAAATCCACCAAAGCACTTCTAGACTTAATTGACAGATTCAGTAGAGTAGCTGGATGCAAGGTGAACACTCAAAAATCAATAACCTTCTTGTACACAAATAACAGACTCACTGGGAGAGAAATTAGAGAAATAATTACTTTCACAATAGCACCCCCACAAAATGAAATATCTAGGAATCAGTCTCATGAAGAAAGAAAAAGGCCTCTACATTGAAAACTATAGCACTCTGAAAAAAGAGATCAAAGAGGATATAAGAAAATGGAAAGACATCCATTGTTCTTGGGTAGGAAGAACCAGTAGTGAAAATGGACATACTTACCAAACTACTATATAGATTCAACACAATCCCAATTGAAATGCCAACAGTATATTTCACAGAACTAGAGAAAGAATCCAAAAATTCATTTCAAATGAGAAGAGAAGTAGGAAACAAAAGCCATTCTAAGCAACAGAGACTTGACAGAGGTTATCACAATCCACAACTTGAAACAATACTACAAAGTCACTGTGAAAAAAACCCAGCATGGTATTGGCCAAGAAATAGACCTGAGGATCAGTGAAATAGACAAGAAGATGCAGAAACATATGCAGATGTACTCAATCACCTCATCTTTGTAAAAGGAGCCAACCATCCTCACTGGAAGAAAGATAAACTATTTCATAAATGGTGTTGGAAATACTAGAATTCAACCTGCCACAGATTAAAACTAGACCCATATCTATCAGCATACAGTAAACTAAAACTGAAGCTGATTAAAGATCTAAATATTAAAACAGAAACACTAAACTAATGGGAAGTTAGGTAGAACTCTTGAAGACATCAGCATAGGAAAAGGCTTTATGGAAGAAATCTCAGTAGCATGGGAATTAGCACAATGAATCAACACCTGGGATCTCATCTTATTAAAAAGCTTCTGCACTGCAAGAGAAACCACCAACAGAGCTAACAGACAACCTGTAATGTGGGAAAAATATGTTTAACACCTGTTCCTCAGACAAAAATCAGACCTTCCAAATTTAAAGACCCAATCCATAAATGGACAACTGAAATGAACAGACATTTCTTAGCCAAAGAAGTAAAAGCAGCAAATAAACATATGAAAAAACTCTTCAACATCACTGGTCATTCGAGAGTTGCAGATGAAAACAGCCCTGATTCCACCTCAAACCAGAAAGAATGTCTGCTACCAAGAAATCAATCAATAACAAATGTCGGTGGGGTTGTGGGGAGAAAGGAATCCTTTGCCATTCCTAGTGGGAGTCAAGACTGCTGCAGCCACTGTGGAAATCAATATAGAGATACCTCAAAAAAAACTAAGATTAGAGGTCCCATTTGACCCAGCTATTCCTCTACTGGGTATCTTCCCAAAAGAATTAAAAGAATCATACCACAGAGATATATGCATACCTATGTTTGTAGCAACACAGTTTGTAATAGCTACAGCTTTGAAACAGCCCAAGTGCCCATCAACTGGAGACTGGATAAAGAAAATATGATTTTAAAAAATAAAATGGAGTACTACTTATCCATAAAGAATGAAAAATTAGACATATAGCTAAATGGATGCACATTGAGGAAATACCCTTATTTGAATTAAATAGGACACAAATATGTAAATACTGAATAGTCTCTCTGTTGTGAGAAATTGATAGTGTAAATGAGAATTAAAATAATTTATAATGTGAACTAGGAAGAAAAGGTCCAAAGGGCTAGGGGATATGGGGTGTAGGGGAAAGGAATGAAGGGAACGGAAAAAATAGGCATAAAAATGGAAGCAAAGCCTGAGTAAATAGGGAGAGTGGAGGGGTTGAAGGGAGGTCAGGGGAATGGGGAATATATAAGAACCAAGATATATCATGTAAAGGTACAAATGCCCAGTTATGAATGTCATCATGCTGTATACCTACAATGCATGAATAAACTAAATAAAATGCAAAAACAAAACAAAAACAAATATATTTGTCCCAGCCAACACATGGTAGGTACATGAGAGAGCTAACAATCAGGTAAAATCAGATATGCCATCTTTAAAAAGAAGAGTAACAAAAGTACTTCATGGGCACAGATCAAATGATTGCTCAGTGTGGAGGAGAATATGCCCTTGCTCATGCTGATAGGTGAGAAACCTCCCCATATTACAAGTGACAACATTGCTAACAGAGGTAAAGCTCAAAGATGAGGAGACTGAGTTGAGCTGATCAAGTCAAAAGGTAGTGATGCTTCTCAATATTTCCCTATGCAATGAGATAAATGGGTCTGATGCCATCTTGGAAACCACCCCCCTGCCTAAATACAACAAGCAGGAGGAGGATTTCAACAACACTCAACAACACTCATGCTGAGAGGTATTTGGAATAGCTTTCTCTATTTTGTTAGGTGAAGTAGCAGATCAGACACCCCACATTTTCTTGTCTTCAAGATGCAACAACCACTTCTCTCCAGACAGATAGCAAAACTCTCTTAATAGTTAGGTTGGATTCCAAAGAAGGGCAGCTGGAAAACAAAGAGTGAAATCAAGGGACTGAGGAAAATGACCTCCTGCCTTGCTTGCTGGAAAGCAGATGCCAGTTTCAGAAATTCTCCATGGAATGAGACAGAAAGCTTGAGCCCAGCTGGTAGTGAGCACATCCACCCCAGTGAAGACACAACATAGAATACAAAATGCAATGATACAGCAAGTGAGGTGTTCTAAACACTGCAGCAGGCCAGAGCATAGGCAGGGGACAACATGTGGATGTCAGAGTCTGAGGCTGGGAACTGTGCTGCAGACAGGTATGCATAGAAGCGTGTGTGCAGGTCCTGATCTCACTGAACATCTTGTTGTCCCAGGCTCTCTGCTCTGCTTGGAGGTTTTCAGAGTAACCAGGCAAGTGCATAGACACTGGGCATCCAAGCATCTGGGAGCCAGGCCTAGCAATTGAGGCATTAGGGACATGATCAGGACCTGAGCACAGATTATGCAAATACTGTTTTCCCCTCACCCTCACTTCCAAGAGCAGAGGGGATGAGGGCAGTTGTGGTCCAGGCTCCCCAAAGGCAAAACTGGCAAGGGACAGAGGTCACCATGGAGGGTGGAACTTAGCTCCAGACTGCACAAAATGACCTCTCCCACCTGGACAGAGGCTGAGAAAGAGACACAGGGAAAGACAATGTGATTTCCATGTTGCTCCTTCTATTAGGGCTTATCCCACAGTGGAATTCTTGAGGAAATACTGGTCTCTGGTCCAGATGCCCCCACAAGGAGCCAGAATCACTGTGTGTGCAATTTTGTAAGCATTATGCTATTGTGTGTGCACCTACAGGGTCTTACCTTGTTTTGTTATATTCTCTCCTGCCAGGCTTGCTTCACAGGCTTTCTAACATTCTAGCACACAGGTATCTGCTAATTATTTAACTGGATAAACTCTCCCCTACTTCTCTCCCTTTTCATTTATATTCCCTTCCTTTCCCTTTTTTATTCCTCCTCCTCCCACAGCTCTTAAGTTTCTCCTCCCTCCTTCTTTTCTTCTTATATGTAAATGTTCTCATTAAGGCCTTTCCCCCTAGATCACCCCATTTGCTTCCTCCCTTCTCCTTTTTGATCCTAAATTAGGAAAAAGTTTGGAGAGTTTCTCCAACAAATTTTAAATTGTATGTTGGTCAATGATTTGTTCTCTAGATATTGACATTACTGATGATCATTCTGTCTTCATAAAGCAGTGCTGAGAATTCGACCTCACAGAAAAGCTCTGTAACAGGAGGGAACCCTAACTCTCAATTAACCCTTAATAAAATATTTCAGCTTTACCATTATGTTTAACTTTCTCATAATTCTTCTCAAGACAACATCATA
>NW_004624864.1:4700019-4722862 GCF_000247695.1 Heterocephalus glaber
CATGACTTTGTCTTTGTGTTGGGCTCTCCCCCTTTACATTTAATTTCTTGTCATGCCAGATGGGTTCTTTCTGCTTTGCTTCCTGGGGTTATGATCCTCAATGTCTGTTCCCAGGATATTGTCTAAAATTCTTTGCAGTACTGGTTTGGTATTCAGGAATTTCCTAACATGCTCTTTGTCATGAAAGTCTTATTTCTCCATCAATTTTGAAAGATAGTTTTGCAGGTACATCAATCTGCTTTGGAGGCTGTTTTCTTTTAGGCCTTGGAATATATCACTCCAAGCTTTTCTTGCCTTGATGGTTTGTGTTGAGAAGTCTGCTGTGATTCTGATGGACTTTCCTTTGTATGTGATTTATATCTGAAATTCTGTCCTCACATTGGCTCATTCTGCTGTGTAGACTTTCAGTGAAATTTTTCATCTTCTGGAAATCTATTTGCATCTGTTTTATGAATTCCATTTGTTTCCTATTTTGGGATTGCATCTTGTTCCTCAGCTCCTCTCTAGATTTATTTATCATATCTTGCACTAGGAGCACAATTTCTCCTGTTATCTTAGAAATTATTTCTGATTTCATTTTTTCCCTTTTGTTGCCAGTTCAGTGGGTCCAGGTGGTTGAGTATCAGAGTGTTCCATCTCATTTTCCTTTGGGGTTGCTGTAGGTGATCTGGAAGTCTGGTTTTGAGACTTATTTATGTATTTTCTCATTTTGACTGGCTGGGTGGGGGTGCTGTTGGTGCCTGCATGGCTCACTTCCTCTGAGCTGGGAGAGGTGGGCCAGTGTCTGTGAGTGGTGGGATGGTCGGTGGCCCAGAAGCCCCTTCATCTGGACCAGAAGAAGTGGGATTGTGACTCAGAAGCCTCTAACTCTGGGCAGGAATTCTTTAAATGCTGAGAACTTTATTAGCTCCGGTACAGTGGTCTGGTGGTTTAGTGTCTTCTGTGTCTTTGTAGTGTGGAACCAGGTGACTGTACAGAGAAGAGGCCAAAGGAGCTGGGGTGGGGTTCAGTGGATTGCTGCTTGGGCCCAGGATGATTCATTGTTTTCAGTACAACTGTCAACCTCGAGACTGTGTCCACAGACCTGCCTTTCTCCAGTGGGATGATTCAGTGTTTTTGGCATGACTGGTGACCTCAGGGCTGCATCCACAGACCTGTCTGTCTGTAGAGGACTGATTCAGTGCTTTCAGCATGACCGGCAACCTTGGGACCACATCCACAGACTTCTTACAATCCTTTTTTATTTATCCTCAATATCTGTCTGTTATAGAATCTCTATTTGTAGATATTCCTGATTTTCTTTCTTTGAGATTAGAATTAAGAATTTAATACATAATTATTGTTTGATATATTGCTAGGGCTCTTCTCTCATCACATAAATGTCTTAGTAATTTCATATATTTATGTACTCTTTCCACTCTCCTCTCTCCAGATATTTTTATAAAAAGTAGTTTTATGTTATACTCATTTACATTTTTCTTATTTAGAAAATATATTCTGCCAGTTTTTCTTGGCAAACCCATCAATAGAATGTATAACCTTGTACACAATATTTAAGTTAAATAAAGTATTTTAATTTAATAAAAGGTAATTTTTTCCCTTTGTTACAAAGGGTGGAAAATGGTATGGAAAACATTTATATTATGTTATTACATCTACCTACTGTAATCTATTGATCTGTAGGAGCCATTCTGATTAACCTGAGCAGCTCATAGGCATTGGATAACCATGCAACCCAGAGCAAGGGCTGGGTATATAAGGAACTTGGGCCACTGGTCAGGACCTGCACACAGATTATGCAAGTACTCTCTTTTACTGTCACCCTCATTCTCAGTACAGAGGACATTGAAGTGTCAGGAGTGCCTGCACAAGGAGGAATAATTCATGTTTTTGTGTGTGTGCATGTGGAATTATATTAAAATTAAAAGTACTGCATTTGTAGCTATAGGGTTTTACTGTGTTTGGTCTTTTCCTCTCATACCAGGGTTGTTTTATGTGGCTTCCTAACTGTTGTGTCTGGGGATGTGCACCACAGCTTTGCTGTCTGAGGAGCTCATTGGGATGTTAAACTAAGCCACAAGGAGTTAATGGAACAAATATTAAAAGGAAAAACAAATCATTTTATTCAAGGAAAGAGGAAAGCAGGGAGAGCACAGAACACTACCCTGTGAAATGTAGATAGGGGCCTTCAGGAAACCCTAATAAATGTGAACCTTTGTCTTCAGCTTTCTTTAGTCAAAATGATTCCCTCTCCCAGGTCCATACCTGCAACTTGTGACAACCTGATTGGTTCTCTGGACTGGAATAGGTGGTTCCCTGCCTTTGAGACCTACCCTGAGGTTCCAATGTCCACAGGCAGATTCCTAGGTGGGCCAGTTTGTCCTTATCAGGGCCTTATCTCTGGAATTTATAGGTTTTTAGGAGGAACTTTACATACAAGGTCTAGTTAGTGATTAGATATATAGGGAAGTAATATATTGATGCTAGAATATAAATATACATATATTTATACACTAAATAAAAGTTATGTTGTCCCTTCTCCCTTTCAACTCTATGGAATTTTACTGAAGGTAGGGATAAGAAGCTAACCTAGCTATGGCACCTTCTATCATCTTTAGTGTTCTGTTTTTTCATCTCTCCTTTGTCTGGTTAATTGTTCTCTCCAGTAAAGCTTTAACACTTTCCAGTCAGGATTAATCAGACAGCCTAATGAGGTCTTTTTCTGCACATAGACCCCTACATAATGTTTGTGAGATACCCCCATGTGCTAGCTTATTAATTTGGTTCAATCTCCCTAAATTTTTTCTCATTTTTAACTATACTCCCTTGTATTACCTTTTGTATTCTTTCTGTTCTCATATTACCTCAAATATTTCCTCCTTCCCTTTTTCTTGTACATAAATAGTTTCATGAATGCCTATTTTCCTCATTTCCCACATTGTTACTCTACCTTTCTGTTCCTGGGTAGTGAATTTTGCAATGAAGTTTTAAATTGTATGTTGATATATGTTGTGTCCTTCAGAATATTGACATTACTGGTGGCTATTTTGTCCTCAAAAAAATTTCGAAGTTCTAAGAACTCAAACTCATGCCAAAGTTGAAAACTAAGGGATAGACTGCATGCTTTCAGGCTGAGAAATCACAGCCTAAGATACATTGCAACAACAAACCACTTTATCAAAAGATCTCTACACAATAGTTCTTCCACACTCCCATTCCCAGTGATCATCAAACTTCAACAATCACTCATATACACACATACAATGAATCATCAGAAAAAAGGACAATATGTTTCCCAAATTCATAATTTCATCCCAGAAATTGATCTCACTGATATTGCAGTGGAAGAAATTACAAATAATTTATAAATGTGATAGTGAAAATGATTAATGATATCAAAGATGGTGCAAATAAGAAGCACAATTAATGAAATACTTGAATATTTAATGAGATCATAGAAGATACAATAGAGAACTGAATGAATCAATGAGAAAAGCATGGCACAATATATGACAGCATTATTAAAAATAGAAATTCTGGAAAAAGAATTAAGATATCCTAGAAGTCAACCCTTAAGTAGTCAAGTGAAAATTCACTTGAAAGTCTCAACAATAATTAAAATGAATAACAAGAAAGAATATCAGAATTAAATGACAGTGTATGTTCTGCAGCAACTGCCCAATAAGAGAATAAAGAAAGAGAAGTAAAGAGAAGATTATTTGAGAAATATTTGAAAATCTCAAAGAATAAAATGAAGACTCAAGTAGGATGATAGAGCACAGGCCAATGACATAGAAAACATTTTCACTGGAATGGTAGGAGAAACTTCTATGAGGGAATAGAGGCATATAAACATTACCAACAATGAAATTACTCATGGCATATTCTACTCAAATTGCCCAAAATTTTAGACATAGAAGGTTAAAAGCAGATACAAAGAAATGCTAAATCCTCAGAAGTATTAAATCAAAGGGAACAGCAAAATCTTTTTCAACTGAAAATCAAAAGCTAGAAGGGCTTGAACTGGTGTGCTTCAAGTCTTGAAGAAAATAATTACAAACTTATATTCCTATACCTAGTCAAATTGAAGGAAATGTAAAGACCTTCAAATAGAGGTATAAAGAAATCCTTACTGAATAAAAAGTGTTGAAAAAAATCTAAAGGGAATTTTAAAAACTAATAAACAGGGCAGTAAGAAGCACGAAGCTAAGGGAGAGAATGAATCTCATTGTGGGAATAGATAAAAAAGAAAAAGAAATACCAGATATGAAACAAACACTAGAAAAAGAACAAAATGTGATAAATCAATAAAAACTACTTAACAATATTTAATGAAATTGTTTTATGTCTTCAGTAAACAACATATAATGACAGATTGGACCAAAACACAACACCCTGATATATTGCCTGAAATAATCACATATGGCCCAAAATGACACTGAATGAAAAGAGGACTTTTTGGTCAGATTGAAGGCTAAATGATGTCTGAGTAGGTATGAATAGATCTACCAAAGTATACTTCAAACTGAAATTATTCAGTAGAGATAAAGAAGGCCACTGCCTATTGCAAAGGAAACAATATACCAAGAGATAACCACTGTAAATATATATGTACTCAACATTGAAGTACCCAATTTCATGAAACACTTCTTGATATAAAAGGCTACAGAATTCAAGGCAATAAATGTGGGTGTCTTCAATATCCTACTCTCACAAGCAGATGGTCAACTAGAAATAAAACAACAAAAAAATGAAAGTTAGACTATGCTATATAATTCAAATAGATTTAACTTGTTCACTTGTCTTTTTTAAAAAAGATTTTTGCTGATCTATACATTCATCATACTGTGATGTTATAGGACACCTGAGATCATTTTAATATTTTAAGTTCAATAATGGTTGCTATATGGGCTTAAAATATTGTCTATTTTGGAGAAATTTCTATAGGATGCTACGAAGAATGTGTACTGTTCTGTTTTTATAGGATAATCTCTGTACACTTTTGTTAAATCTGATGTCCATTTATGAATTGGGTCTTTAAATTTAGGAGATTTGATTTTTGTAAGTTCTTTATATATTTTAGATAGTACACATTTGTCTGAGGAATAGCTGGTTAAAAATTTTCCCACATTGTGTTTTCTCTCTTCATGCTGTTTGTGGTTTCTCTTGCAGTCCAGAAACTTTTTAATAAGAGTGTTTCTCTTTCAGTGAGTCAGTTTTTCTTGTATAAGAAAGCTATTAATTTTTGTGTGTTGACCTTGTATCCAGTTACAATACTGAATTTGGCTATTAAGTCTCGAAGTCGTTTAGTGAAATACTTGGGGTCTTCTAGATAGAGTATCATGTCATCTGCAAATAATGACAATTTAAATTTTTCATTTCTTATCTTCATTCTTTTATGTCTTTCTCTTGCCTAATTGCTGTGACTAATGTTTCCAAAGCTATATTGAATAGGAGTGGTGATAGTGCACATCCATGTCTTGTTCCTGATTTTAGCATGAAGGATTTCAGTTTTTGACCATTTTGTATGATATTGGCTATTGGTTTTTCTTAGCTGGCTTTTATCAGGTTGAGATAGAGACTGTCTATTCCAATTTTCTGTAGGTTATGTTGGATTTTGTTGAACACTTTTTCTGCATCTATTGAGATGATCATATGGTTTTTGTCCTTGGCTCTATTAATATAGTGCACTACATTTATTGATTTGTGCATGTTGAAACATCCCTGATTCCCTAGGACTAATTCAATTTGGTCAGGGTGTATGATCTTCTTGATGATCTTCTGCATTCTGTTTGCCAGTATCTTATTGAGAATTTTTGCATCTATGTTGATTTGTGAGATTGGCCTACAGTGCTCTTTATTGGCTGGGTCTTTTTCTGCTTTTGGGATGAAGTTGATGCTTGGTTCAAGGAATGATTTTGAGAGTATTGCTTCCCTTTCAATTTCATTGAAGAGTTTAAACAGTAGTGACAATAGTTTTTCCCTAAATATCTTGTAAAATTCAGCAGTGAAGTCATCAGTACTAGGGATTTTCTAAGTTGGTAAGTTTTTAATTATGTTTTCAATTTCATTGATGATATTAAGTTGTTTCAAGTTTTTAGGTCCTCTTCATTCAACTTTGGTAATTCACATTTATCTAGGAATTGGTACATGTCTTCTGTGTTTTCCATGTTATTGGTGTATAGGTTCTCAAAGTAGGCAGTGATGATCCTGTGGATGGCTGCTGTTTTCACTGTAATTTCACCATTTTCATTTCTGATTGCATGGATTTGGTCTTTTCTTCCTTTTTTGATAAGGTTGTCTAAGGGTTTCTCAATTTTGTTTATTCTTTGGAAGAACCAACTTTTGCTTCATTGATTTTTTTGTATCATTCCCTTAGTCTCCATTGCATTGATTTCTGCTCTGATCTTTATAATTTTCTCCCTTTCATGAGC
The DNA here is from genome assembly GCF_000247695.1 of Heterocephalus glaber. The sequence continues at coordinate 4,706,454 of NW_004624864.1, forward strand.
TTTGGGTTTGTCTTGCTCTTTTTTTTTTCTAGAAGTGTGAGGTTCAGCATCAGGTTGTTTATTTGATCTTGCTCAGTTTTCCTAATATGAGTATTCACTGCTATGAATTCCTCTTGTAAGACTGCTTTTATTGTGTCCCACAGATTCTGATATGTTGTATTGTCATTGTCATTTAATTGTAGAAAAGGTCTGATTTCTTCTTTAATTTCCTCTGTGAATCATTGATTATTCAGAAGTGTGTTGTTCATTTTCACTGTTTATGAAATTCTTGTGGTTTCTTTTGCTATTGATCTCCAATTTCATTGCACTATAGTCTGAAAATATACAGGGGATAACTTCAATTCCATTGTGCTTACTTAACCATGTTCTAGAAGCAAGTATGTGGTCTATTTTGGAAAACAGCCTGTGTGCAGCTGAAAAGAATGTGTAGTTTGATTTTGTGAGGTGGAACACATGGTAACATTGTTAAGTCTATATGTTCAAGAGTTTGACTGAGTTCTAGTATATGTTTTAATTTTTTGTCTAGTTGATCTATCTGTTTGTGGCAGTAGGGTGTTGAGGTTCCCTACTACTATTGTATTAGTGCTTCTTTGATTGTTCATATTCATTAGTATTTGTCTTATATAATTGGACACACTAGTATTTGGTGCATATATATTTATGACTGTCACCTCTTCCTCTTGGAATTTATCCTATATACAGTTCTACTGTCTTTCTTTGTTCTTCTTAGTCATTTTTGGTTTGAAATCTATTTGAACTGGAAGTAGAATAGCTACTCATGCTTATTTGGGGGTTCCTTTTGCATGGAGTATTGTTTTCCACCCTTTAACTTTCAGTCAATGAGTTTATTTTTGAATTAATTATCTTTCTTCTATGCAAGAAAGATAATTTTTTTGTTATTCTTCCCCTTTACATTTAGTTTCTTGTCTTTCCTGACTGATTCATTCTACTGGGTTCCCTGGTATTGTGATCCTAATTGTCTTATCCTAGTATATTGTTTAAATTTTTTGGTGTGCTGGTTTGGTAGTCATGAAGTTGCTTAGGTGCTGTTTGTCATGAAAGTATCTTATTTCTTCATCAGTTTTGACAGATAGTTTTGCAGTGTACATCAATCTGGGTTGGAGGTTGTTTTCTTTTAGGGGTTGGAATACATCACTTCAGGCTCTTCTTGACTTGAGGGTTTTTGTTTAGAAGTCTGCTGTGATTCTGATGGGCTTTCCTTTGTGATATTTTTCCTTTCTCTAAGTGCTTTTAGAACTTTGTTCTTCTGCTGGGTTTCTGGAATCTTAACCATTATTTGCCTAGGTTTTGGTCATGTCTATTTGGTGGCCAAATGGCTCACATTTTTCTATGTCAAATTCTTTTCCCCTGCCTGGTAAGTTTTCTGGCATTACTTCTTTGAATAGTTCTTTTATGTCCTGTGCACACTCTCCTGCTTCTTCATTGTCTCCATGCAGCCTAACTGTATTTTCCTTTGCATTATCTAACAGCTGCTGGATATATATCTTGTGGTCCCTTACTATTTTAAAGAATTTTTTCTTTTCCTGGTCACTAATTGCAATCTTGTCTTCTATATTTGAGATTCTGTCCTCACATTGGCTTAGTCTGCTGTGTAAACTTTCAATGGTGTTTTTAATCTTGAGCAAATGTGTTTGCATCTATTTTATGGATTCCAATTGTTTTTTATGATGGGATTCCATCATTTTCTTAAGATCTTCTATTTTATATATGTCCGATCTAGATTTATTAATCATGTCTTGCACTATGGACCCAATCTCTATTGTTATCTGATAAATTATTTCTGATTTCATTTTTTCCAGATCCTATTTCATTGCCAGTTCAGAGTCCAGGGGGTTGTGTATCAGATTTTTCCATATTGTTTCCCTTTGGAGTTGTTTTAGGTGATCTGGAAATCTGGTTTTGAGACTTATTCATGTGTCTTCTCATTTCAACAGATGCAGCCTACTGTGCCTTTGTTGAGGCCACTTTTTGCTCACCTAGTGGGTTTCAATACTCAGCAAGTCATTGAGAGCCCTTTACTCTCTTGCTCAACCCTATACCAATTCCTGGCTCCAAAATGGTGACTTTCTGGATCCCTGTGCTGCCCTGTTGTCCAGGAGGGCTTCTGGCTAAGGCCTATGCACAATTGGGATGTTATCTGGGTATGCCTCTGGCTGGGGCCTTCCCCCTAGGTAGCTGTGGTCTGGGAGAGCTTTTGGCTGGGGACTGTACACCCCAGATGAGGGTGTCTTAGTGGGCTTCTGGCTGGGGTCTACATGTACTTACAAATTTTATCAGGGAAGGATTCTGGTTAATTCCCTTCCCTTCTCTATTTTTTTTTCATTCTCTTCTCATACTCTCTTGTAGGTATGCAGGTCTGTAGGCAGGGAAAGAATAGAAGGGCTGCATTAGGCTTTATCAGAGAAATTAGTAGGAAATCTTACTCAAAGTGGCTTTGCCCTCTACAGTTAGATTCACTGGCTAATCCTGAGCTGAAATGTCACAACTTTGCTGGGGGAATATTTTAGGAGAGATTGAAAGGATACAGGTAAAGAAGGAGAGGGAAAGCTGACCTAGAAAGGCACCAGAGAGCTCAGTGAGAATAAGAAGTTACAGCTAAGTATGGAATGCTCTCTAAGGAAGAGCCTGATCGGAGAAGGTGCTGACAGGCAAAGAAGGAAGCCAGAGCAGGAGAGCCCCCATTTTCAGTAAAGTGCAGAGGGGACATGGATGGGGCAGCTACCTAATGTAAGAGAAAAATAGTCATTTAGTTTATAAGATACAAACATATATAAATATTCCCTCTAGGTTCACTGTGTTACGATACCAGGTACACACACATCCCCTCACTAACTCTAAAAGCTCCCCTGGAAGCCTTTTTATACATCACAAAGGGCAAGAAGGAGTCCAACAAGTCCTTCCAAAAGGAGCCTTCAGGTAGGCCAGGGTGCCTGGCTCAGGAACCTGGGAACTGAGATTCAGCCAAAGACAGGCTAGGATACAAACTGTGACCTGTTCAGGTGCTGTGTCCTGGGAGAAAGGGTCCCTAACCTGCATTTATTTCTTCCTTTGCAGGAATAAACATCTTTGTTTCATTGACTTCTGCCCTCTAATTCTTTATTGGTGCTGAATTTTCCATAAGGGTGGCTGCTCACCCTGAATATGACACTCTCGTAGTAGAATCATGCTTTCAATTACACTGTATTACCTCATGAAAATTTTATCATTCCACCCATGATGTCAATCATAAAATAAATATTTTCCTGGAAATTTCATCTACACTCACTTAGTAAACAACAACAACAACAACAATAAAAAGAATACATCACAATGAAACAAAACAGAACACTAAGACTACTATTGAGTGTACATTAATCTTTGCAAATTTAAATAATTATGTAACAAATCAAAAGTAAATAAATAAAGTTTATTTACAATTTAGAATATCATGAGAGAATGGGTTTCTGCTCTCCTGTGTGGAACTTCTAGGGAAGAAGGGAAATCCTTTGATCATTTTCTCTTAGAACATCAGTCTTTGGCCTTATGCCCAGCATTCAGCCTTGAATTTGAGCCCAGAGGGTGACCACCTGCTACAGGGCCCTATGTGCTCCATGATGAGCCCTGGAAGCACCAGGCAGGGAATCAGGGTGCATAGTGTTCTGGTTAAATGTGTGCTTGCTCACTGGTACTCTTTTCAGATAAGACTTTCTGGCCAAATATCCATTTGATCAAGATTGGAACAAATCTGCTGGGGTGATGTAATTTACCTCAGAATTAAAAAAGAGGAATGCAGAAAAATATAACAGTCACTTATATCAAAAAATAGAAAAGTTATTTATATAAATTAAAAGGAATATCACAAAATGTCTCATGTTCTTACATTATTATCATATTTTCTTTTTAAAAAATATTGTAATTTTCAAAATTTCTAGACAGACAGTATGGGAGAAAGTTGTCTTCACTAACCTTGACTCACAGTAAGTATCATTCTTAAAATTGGAGTGTTTTAAAAAAGATAAAATAAGGATTTTATCATAAGAATATGTATATACATTCAATTAAACCTTATCAAAGTAATATTAATATATTCAAAGTAGGAATAGAGAGATGATACAATTGTAATAAACATTGCAAAATGTCACCTGAAAGCTTAGTTTCTTTTTTCTTTTTGATAAAAGGGGCTTCCTAACACCAAAGGGATAAATAGCCTGCTTCAGCAATGTGGAGTCACAGTCTATTTTTTTAAAATATGTTAATGTTCTAAACATTATTTTACCCTCTGTTTTTATAGATATATTCAGCAATTCTACACAATAATATAATCTTAGTGGACCTAACTTGTTTCCAAAAATGTAAAAATAATTTGTTATTAATGCCCAATCATACTGGGAACTAAATGAGAATAAAGATTAAATGAAAGTTATTTTTCATATAGTGTATTACATATGCTTGCTCATTTGAATCTTTTTGTGCATATTCAGCAAAGTATTTGTCAATTCCAAGGAAGAGTAAACTGATTAAAATAAATATGGGACACTCATAAACAAAACCTGATTTCATTCACTCATGTTAAGTATGGAATTTGATTTCTCAGTAGTTTAAAACACTGCACCATGAGTAGAAAATCTCCACCACTGTGCCTGACTTCATCCTCATGGGGCTGATGGATTTTGCAGAGACAGTACTGGTCCTAGACATTAACACTGCTATTATAATTTACTAAAACAGATGTTATTGAAAATTGTAAATTGTTCATTATTTTCTACAGTTTCTAATAGTAGACACTGTGCTTGGCACTGGGGGGTAAAGCTTCCAAGTCACAGAATAAACTTAGACACAGAAAATGAATTTGGTAAAGAAAACAATAACTTATCAGGTGCTGGATGATGATGGGCAGGGTAATTGTATCAGGAAACAATTTTCCTAGTGTGATGAAACATTCAGAAATAGACTTGCTCAACACAAAACAATATTCTTGGCTATCATTTGAATTTATCTGTGTTTCATACTCACCCTGTTGCTCAGAATACTTTTGGGTAGGCTGTTTTTGGCAGGTGCTCAGGTTGTCCTAACTTTTGGCTCTGTTATTTTATTCCACATAGTCAGAGGGAATTTCTCTACTATTCAATGTGAAGGACAGGTGAGAATTTGTTTTGCAAAGGAAAAACCATCATGCAGATTTTATTCATATGAATTTTTTTCATAAAATAATTTATTAAGTAGATAATTACACATATTACTTATTTCTTCTAATGTACCTTTTACTCTTTCATCATCAAGTTCAACAGCAGAATGTTTTTATAATATATTTCACTTTCTATTTTAATTTTCATGAGGACTTGGTGATATCTTTATGTTATTCTTATATTCTATTTGTTGGAGTAACAGCATTTGATTTTACACCCATTTTATACTAATGTATATATATACATATATAATATAAAATATTGTATACATATACATACATATATATGCTTTCTTTTTTGGTGCTACAGATTAAACTCAAGTTATAAAAAACAATAGGCAAGCTCTGTACCTTTAAGCTACATATGCAGCCCTTATTAAGAAGCTTCAATAAAAAACACCTATAATAATATTGATCAATTTTCCACAAATATTTGTTATTTTTCTCATAAATGTTATTTTTATATGTGGCTTAAATTCATAATGCAATAGTATAATTTTCCTTCAGGTCTTTAGTTTTATAGTAATTGATAGCAGCCATTCTTCCTGGGGTGAGATGGAATCTCAGTGTTGTTTTCAGCTGCATCTATCAAATATTGAGGCCATAATCTTAAGTGAAATAAATAGGACACACATGTGTAAATACCAAATAGTTTCTCTAATGTGAGAAACTGAAAGTGTAAACAAGGATTAAAATGATTAAAATGAATAACTGAAAATTTGAAATAGGAAGAAAAGGTCCAAAGTGGTAGGAGAAGTGGGAGAGGAAGGGGAAAGCAAAGAAAGGAAAGGAAAAATTAAGAGAAAAGAAAAAAATGGAAACAAAGTCTATGTAAATAGGGAAGGGTGGAGGGGGTGAGGGGTGCACAGGTAATGGGGAGAAAATAAGAACCAAATTACATCGTATACAGGTGCAAGCACCCAATGATAGATGTAAATGTATTGTATACCTAGAATGTACCAATAAAAGAATTTAAGCAAAAAAATATATAGTAATTGGCATTACAATTTCCAATATTTGCCACATTTCATTTTATGTTATTACATTTGTTATTTCTGTTTCTCATATAAGAAAAGTCATGCCTTCAAAGACATTTGTCCAAGCCAGCAGATACTCAGCTCTGTGAGATTGTGGAGCCAGAGGGTCACTAGTTTGGTAAGAGCTAGCAATTAGGTAAAACTCAGATATTTGATATTTTATTTATTTATTTATTTATTTATTTGGTACCAGGGATCGAACTTGGATCCTTCCGCATGCAAGGCAGGCAGTGGAACCACTGAGCTAAGTCCCTGGCCCAGATATTTGATATTTTAAAAGACAAGAAACTGAAGTACTTCACAGACACAGAATAAGTGTCTGCTCAGTGTGGAGGAGAATTTGCCCTTACTCATGCTGATAAGAGAGAAAACTGACCATATTACAAGGGCTAATTCTGCTACCAGAGATAGAGCCTGAGGAGAAGGAGACCGGAATTGAGCTTAGCAAGTAGGAAGGCAGTGGTGCTTCACAGTATTTCCCTGTGCAGTGAGACAGGCTTTGGTCTCATGCCATCTTGGTAGCTCCCTCTCCCTCTGTCTAAGTAGCATAAATGGAGAGGGAATTCAACAACAATAGAGATTTTGGTAGGTGAAATAGGGGACCAGACATCCCCATGTTTTCTAGTCTTCAGGATGGAACAGCCACTTCCATCCAGACAAACAGTGAGATCCTCTTAATAGGTTACATCTCAAAGAAGGTCAGATGGGACCCAAAAGAATGAAATCAAGTAAATAAGGCAGATGGCCTCTCACATGGCTAGCCGGAGAACAGATGCCAGGGTCAGAAATTCTCCATGGAGTGAGACAGAGAGCATAAGCCCAGCTGGTAGTGAGCAAATTGACCCCAGTGAAGGGAAACAACAGAACACAAAACATGTAAATAATGTGAAGAGCAAAGAATAAAACACAAAACCAAGGCATATTGGTGCATTTCTGTAATTACAACACATAGGAAAATGAAGCATTAGGATAACTGAGGTTTGAGGTCAGCCTGGATGACATAGTAAGACATTGTGTCAAATGATCTCCCAGTCAAAAAACAGTCAAAAAGGAAGAAAAGCTAGAGGTAAGCATGGTGACACTAGTCTGTAATCTAAGCACTCATGAATTTGTGATATGAGGATCATCTCCAGAGGCCTACATTGTGAGTTCATACCCTAAACTAAACTACGTAGTGAGACCCTTTCTCAGATGAGAAAATGAGAGAGAGAGAGAGAGAGAGAGAGAGAATGAAATAATAAAAAAGAATTTTTTTGGTGATGGGACAGTCAATAAGGGAACAGTAAGAAAGGAAAGGGCAGGAGAGCTAGGGTGATTAAAATGATCATTATTGATAAGTACCAATTTAAAATACTCTGAAATGAATTGTGAAGGCTGCTGGCCTTAGCCTTGCCATTTTCTATCCTATTGTCATGGTAATGTTATGGAATAAATTTGCATACTCATTATAGTTATATTGTCTTTGTTTTAGCATTTTCACAACTAACTAGAAATTCTAAGATGAAGAAAATTTCCTGCCTTGCAATAGCAATAATATGCATATCTATGCAGATTATTAGCTACTGCACAATTTTATTCATGACTGTACTTTCTGTGGTTATATCTCCATGAAATTGTTGAACTATTTCATCTTATCCCAGATGAGAAAACTGTATACAAACATTTTAAATACTTGGCTCAGTGTCACATAGCTCTATAGAATGATGTCCAAATTAATCTTTAACTTGCTGAGCAACAGAGCTCTTGCTTTTAAGTTTACTTTGCATAAATAAATGAAATAATTACCTGATATTTTTACTTTGGTATTGAAGATCTTCATTAACTCAGTGACAGAAATAAGACAGAAAACTAGTGTATACAAAATACATTGTAGAAATGATTTATACTGGATTTAATGAATCATTGCATTCAATAAGACATGTAGAATTTAAACATTTTGGGCCTGAGTTAATAGAGTAACTAGCTCTATTAGTACCAAAAATATAAGTACTAAAAATATAAGGTACAGAACACAAAAGGGCAGGATATAGAAAACAAGGTCCTCTGAACACTGCTGCAGGCCAGAGCTCAGGCACAGGAGGACTTTTGGGATTTGGGAGTCTGAGGCTTGAAGCAGGGCTGCAGAGGTATGTGGAAGACTGGGAGTGTGCAGCTCCTTACCTCAGTGAAGATTCTGATGCCCCAGGCCCTCTGCTGTGCTCCAAGTGGTGAGAGTAACCAGGGCTGTGCACAGACACCAAGCATCCAGGCATCCAAGCCTCCCGGACCCAGACCTGGGAATTGAGGCACTGGGACCATGGTCAGGACCTGCACACAGATTATACAGATCCACATTTTCCCCTCAACCTGGCTCCCAAGAGCAGAGGGGATGAGGGCAGCTGTGGTCCAGGTTCCCCAAAGGCAAACCTGGAAGATGACAGAGGTCACCAAGGAGGGCAGAGCTCAGCTCCAGACTGCAGGAAATGGCCTCTCCCACCTGGACAGAGGCTGAGAAGGAGATACAGGGAAAGACAATGTGATTTCCATGTTGGTCCTTCTATTAGGCCCTGTCCCACAGTGGAATTCTACAGGAAATACTGGTCTCCAGTCTGGATCCCCCCACAAGGGTGCAGAATCAAAGGTGTGTGATTATGCTATTGTGTTTGCACCTAGAGGGTCTTATCTTGTTTTGTAAGATTCTCTCCTGCCAGTGTTGTTTCCCAGGGTTTATAACATTGTAGCAGACATGCATCTGCTAATTTTTTTAATTAGCTTCACTCTCCCCTATTTTTCTCCCTTTTCATTTATATTCTTTTTTTCTTTTCTTTTTTCCTCCTCTTCCTGCACCTCTTGAGTCTCCCCTCCCTCCCTCTTTTCTCCTTATATATAAATTTTCTGATTAAGGCCTTTCCACCCCTAGCCTATCACACTTAATACCTCTCTCCTGCTTTCTTTTCTTAAATTAGCTAAATTTGGAGAAGTTCAGTTCTCATCTGCTTTTAATTGACTTCTGCCGTGTGTGGCTTCTGGTTGACTATGTCTGTCAGTGTTTTCCCACTTGGACTTCTGACTCCTTCAACCACGTTTTGAGGAGATCCTCTGACCATCAGTTGCTTTGTTATCCTAAGAGAACCTTTTCACTTTCCTTGGAGCCCTGGAACCTTGTTTACCTTGTGGTTGAGGCCATCCTATGACCCATACAGGAGGAAGATTTGTAGAGCCTCTTCACCTTTCCCCAGTAGAAACATTAGTGGCATCTGAGACTTTGACATCCATACAGGGGTCATGGTCCTTCCCAAGGCTTGCAGAAACTCTTACAGGAGACTCACCTTGAAGGCCCCCCCAAATCAACGTACTGTCAGGCCCCTCTAATGGATGATCACTTTGATATCCTCTCCCTTGTGCTGGTGTGTCTTCTTTTCTTTTTATTTTTTCTTTCAGCTCCTAATCTTGGCTATCTCCTGCCTGCCCTAAGTCTCTCTACCATGGGTTTGTCATCCTCACAAATGGTTAAGCCCTTAGTTTGTATGCTTAGAGATTTTTCTGCAGGATTTTCTGATGATTGTGGGGTGACACTGTCAAAGAACAAACTGCACATTTGTGAACTTGATTGGCCCTCTTTTGGTGTGGCTGGCCCTCTGAGGGTTCCCTTGACCCTGCCCTGGATCAAGCAGTTTTTAGGGTTGTTACCAGGACACCAGGACTCCCAATCAGTTCCCTTATATCGACTCCTAGTTCAACCTGCTACAGCACTCTCCTCCATGGCAAAAGGTCTGCCTGAGCCAGAAAGGCCCATTCAAATTTGCCTGTTTCCAAAGCTATTATCCCCCTCATGAGTCAACTCCAGAGAGGCAGAAACAAGTCCTGGAGCAGTCAGATGCTGAGGAAGTCCTCCCCCATCCAATTCTGTATAACCCTAGTCCACCCCTGTCTCCTGTTCCGACCCTCTTGCCCCAGATTTCCTCATTTCTTCTTCTACTTCTCCTGCTATTCCACCCCCCATACCAGAGCATCTCTAATTCCAGCAGAAGGTCAGCACCTCATGAAGATGCAGTCTAGAGGCTCTCTTGCCCTTGAGGGAGCCCCCCCTCCCCATTGTTATAGGACCTGGAACCTGCCCATTTCTGGTATATGTCCCCTTCTCCATCTTTGACCTCTACAACTGGAAAACCTTAAATACTGCCTGAGCATGCATCTCTACAAATCCCCCCTTGACAATTGGTGAAGTTCATGGAAATGCAACCTGTCTGGAAACTTCTTCTTATGTTATGAGTAAATTCACTTTGTATCCTGTATGTAGCCAAATGTTGACTCTGAATACCTCAAAGGTTTATTTTCCCCCTAACAGCACTTGACTAGGTGGTACCTTGGGGCTCTCTAGGTGTGTGAAAACTCCTGAGGGAGTTACTAGACCTGAGGTTTGTGGATCCTGGTCTGAGTTCTTCACCAAGTACATGTGTACAGAGGACCACAGGGACAGGAATTCATAGCACACCCAGAACTATCATACAGAGAGAAGAGAGCAGCGTCCACAGACAAAACAATTTTGTTGGGATTAAGGGTAGCTGGTTTGGTAGCACTTGGAACTGCCACATTGGAGAGAGGAGAACCTGGACTCTGAGCTTTAGCAGAACAGGTAGACAATGACCTAGGGAGCCTGCAATATACCCTTGAGACTCTTCACTCCCAGGTAGAGTCACTAGCTGAGATGGGCCTCCAAAATCAAAGGGGACTTGATCTAGTGCTCTTGGTACATGGGATAATATGTGCTACTCTAGGGGAGCCATGTTGTTTCTATGCCAACAAGTCTGGCATAATCCAAGACACTCTTCAAAAGGTCAAGGGAAGTCTACATAGACTTCAGAAGGAGATAGAAAATAAAAACTTATGGTATCATAACCCATTCAATTGGAGCCCTTGTGTTACTACCCTCATCACTGGACTGGCTGGTACCCTCATCCTGCTTTTGCTCTGACTCTTGATTGGCCCCTGTATCTGTAATTGGATAATCAACTTTGTAAAACAGTGCTTAGCCTCCCTTAAACTGATGTATTTGAGGTCCTACTACAATCCCTTGTACACCCAAGAGACTCTAATTGAGTCAAAGCTTCAATATCATCCTTAGAGGAGATGGGAATGTGATAGCCAACCTGACTCCATCTTGAGCCTCATCACCATTTTGTGTTTGTGCTTGGACAAAGGACTCAAAACCCACAACCTATTTGGCAGAAAACGCTGCAGCTGCAGGATGTTTTGTAGCTCATTTAGCATATGAAACTTCTGCTTGCCACCCACTAACCTGGCATGGTTCTGCTTCTGTAAAATTCTGCTTCCTCTCCCCTTGATCCCTCCCCATCTGAAAACATGATTTAAAAGGAGAAATCAAACCACTTCCTGGGGCCGACTTATCTTTCCAGGCACTAGCCTCTCTTGGTCACCAGCTTTGAATAAAAGGACTCATATCAGACTCAGAGTGTGGCACATCTAGATAGTTCTAACTTCCCTGGGTAGAAAATTCAAACAACTTATAAATTATATGTTGATGAGTGATTCATTCTTCAGATACTGATATTTGTGATGATTATTCTGTCTTCATAAAACAGTGGTAAGAATTCAATTTCACATAAGAGTTCTGCAAGAAGACCCTAAACCTAAGTCTCAATTAACACTTAATAAAATATTTCAGCTTTACTATTATGTTTCAATTTCTTATTCTTCTCCAGATAATATCTTACCTGACTATACATAACAAAGCATATATATTCCCACAAATGATTACAAAATATATGATAGTATTTGGGCTGGTTATGTCTTTCTCTGTGTTTTTCTTTTATACAATAAAAAAGGAAGTACACTAAAATAATAAAATAATTTACACTAATATAGCCTGTAGATGAAGCCAGCCAGCCAGACAAAGCAGAATGTAGGTTTTGCCCAATTCAGGTGGCACCTGAGGATGCCTATTTATTGTCTCAGTTCTGTTAGTGAAGACTGGAGTCCTGTCAAATACATGAGACATGAGGGGGCTCCTTAGTAAAAGGCTAACATAACCAGTCCTGGCAGAATATATTGAGTAAAAATGTTAGGATAAAATATTCAATGCACTCTGCAGTATAATAATTATGCAAACTTAAAGATGCACATCCAAAGTAGTTTTTTCTCAGAAAGTTGAAAAGATTGGAGGAAATTACTCTTATGTAAAAAATATGTAACAAGTACTTAATTACTTTATTCTCTTCTTTGAATTTTAATATTTTCTACTTTTTTCTAAGTAATAAGCATTGTGTCTAAGGGCAAGCCATTTATTTAAGTACAAAATGTTTGCAGGAAAAAAATTTTAGTGTTCCATGCTTCATAAGTCAATTGTAAAAATAGTACAACTCAGGAAATTTCTTCTACAACTTCCTAGTAAAAAAAAAATCAAAATTAATCACTCAAATGCAAATATTATTCCTGGCAAGTTTTGATAACTCTGTGGCAATTTAAAAAGTAAATAAATGAAGTTCAGCAGAATCTTGGAGTACCACATGAGAAGGTGAAGGGTTTATGTTCTAAATGTGGAACTTCTAAGGGAAAAGACAAAATCTTGTGTTCTTTAAGTCCTTGAACTTTTCTCCTTGGAATTAGGCCAAGAATTGTTCCCTGGAAATTGCTCCCCAAGGATGACCAGAGGCTGCAGTGTTCTGAATGCACAGTATATGAGGCCGACTGGGAGGAGAGGCACACACTGCTCTGTTTCCATTCACAGGTCTCCCTCAGACTCTTTTCAGAGGAAACTGTGGGGTGTTGTTGGCATCTGAGTGATACTTGAACAAAATTTCTGGGGTGATACAGCTTTTCTCAGAATAAAAAATAAACAAAGAAAAGCATAAAGATGAATTACCCCTAGAAAAACAAACATATTACAATAATTTTCATCTCATTATATGGTTTCCTAATTTATTTCTGAGAATATTTTTTGCTTGACAAATTTCTAAACAGACAACATTGGAAGAGTTTTTTCAGTAACTTTGTGCACAGTAAGTATCATTCTGAGAAGAGGAAGGGATTATATTAGATAAAATAAAGGAGATTTTATTAAAAATATATACAATCTTGCAGGACCTGCTGGCCAGAGCAGGAGGGGAGCCCAGTCCTGCCCTTGGGTTTGAGGGTCCAACCACAGTTGCTCTCAGGCACCTGTTTTCCTCTCTGTCCCAGAATGGAGCCAAGGCAAGAGAATTAAGGAAATTAAATAGTACACGGAGATTGGGTGTCTGGGCAACATCTTGGATAAAAATCATCCCTGATAGAAATGTAAATCATGTCACGGTCATCAGTGAACACCTTAACAAAGCCATCCAGGGCCTTCAAATAAAAGCAGTTCATCTGTGCTTTCATTTCATCTTCAATATCCAGATCACCTAAAAAGGCATAAGAGGAGGAAGACCTATTACACTCATATAAAACAACTTACCAGCATCCAGAAATTTTCTCACACACAACTAACTGATGGTAAGCCTCATAACAGAAGCCTTATCAAGATGTGAGCTCACATTATGAGGAAGTGGCAACTGATGAGCAAGCTCATAAAATACTTCAGACTCTGCTTCTCCGAGATCTGGTTGCATCTCTAGACTTTTCTTTTCGATGCTCAGAACTTATCCTACTTAATGAGAAGAAGGAAAAAGAAAAAAGAAAAAAGAGGATGAAAAGGGACCAAAACACGTATGTTAGTTTGCTGAATAAAACTAAATTTACATTTTTCTGCTTATCACACAATTATAACAAGCCATGTAATTAGTTATATGAGACTTATCTCGTCATTAAACAATTTTATACAAAAAATATACAAACATATCATTTGGTACTCACCATAAACAATGTTAAGATTTGCAGAAAAAGGAATATAGAGTTTGTGAAATCAAAGTATACCAGCAATGTACAGATTCTGAGAATATGTTTAAAAAATTGAGTTTGAATTGGCAAGTTAAAAAACACATTGTGACCAGAGCTGAGCATCCATACCATCTCTGGCTGCCTCAATAAAGGTGAGGAAAAGTTATTTTGATGGAAATAAAATGGTTTATTTACTCCACAGGAGAGACAGGAGCATCTTCCCCCCACAGATCTCTGTCTCCCTGTGGTAATTTCTGCCAGGGCCTTTGTGTCCAGGTGACTCCACACTCCCACCCTCTATTTTCCAAGGTAAAGCAGTCCTTGACTTCCTGGGTCATGTCTGAATTTTATTTTCAGGCAATCATGATATTTCTGAGACTGAAAATTAATTGTCTATGTAGACATTTGAGTGGAGGACAGGAAGAGTATTCTGACTCTTGGACAGAAGAATAGGGAGAAGCAGCCAGTTTTTTAAAATCCAAAATACTTAAATATTAATTTTTTGTTTCTGTTACTACATCTTCAAGAATTTAATACTAATATTAATCACCTAATTGCCCATAAATTATTTTAATAAGTATAATCATTGGGAAATAAAGGACAATGAATAATACATTAAAATGGTTTTTAGCGTTCTCAATTATATATCATCATTCAGGATTGGTAAAACAAGTTCTGATCAGTAACACAGCAGTGTAAGTAAAATTGTTATACAAAGTAAATATATTTAGGTTGAATTAGTGGCAATATGTTACTGGTATTTTTTACATAAGTAATCTGTGTGCCCTTTTTCTACAGTTAAGGATGTGGATGAGCCCTTATGCTGTAATATTTTCCAGAGAATCGAATGTGTTAATAATGGAAAGGGTTTAGAATAGCATTGGTTCAATGACAAAAAGAGGATGTAACCCTTTAATGTATCAGAAACAAATGCCATTTTTTACGCATATCTATACATGGTGATTGTATTGTTTCAGTCTTTTTCACAATGGTTATCATTAATTTCTAGGAAGGCTATGAAAAATACTGAGCAATTCAAATAAATAAAAGTATGTTATGGAGAGAGTAATTTTTAAAATTTATTATTCAACAGAAAAGTGCAGCAGGACACCATGGGTAGATGGAACTCCACCAGTGTGCCTGGTTTCATCCTCATGGGGCTGACGGACTCTGCAGAGACACAGCTGGTCCTCTCTGTGCTCTTTCTCCTGATTTACCTGATAACAGTGCTGGGGAACATGGGGATGATACTGATCATTCGCCTGGATCCCCAGCTTCAGACCCCCATGTACTTTTTTCTCACTCATTTGTCATTGCTCGACCTCAGCTACTCAAGTGTTATCACCCCTAAAACCTTACAGAGCTTACTGACTTCCACCAAGAACATCTCCTTCCTGGGCTGCTTCACCCAGATGTTCTTCTTTATAGTCTTTGGTGCTGCTGAATGCTTCCTTCTCTCCTCCATGGCCTATGATCGCTATGTAGCTATCTGCAGCCCCCTACACTATCCAGTCATTATGTCCACAGGACTGTGCCATGCCCTGCTCACTGGATCCTATGTTATTAGCATTGTGGATTCCATTGTGAATGTGCTTTATATAAGTAGACTGCATTTCTGCAACTCTAATGTCATCCAGCACTTCTTCTGTGACACATCCCCTATTTTAGCCCTGTCCTGCAGTGACACTTCTGAGGTTGAAATCATTATATTCATTTGTGCTGGATCTAATTTAGTGCTGTCCCTTGTCACCATATCTGGATCCTATGTGTCCATTTTGTCCACTATCCTGAAAATTAATTCCACTGCAGGAAGGAAGAAAGCCTTCTCCACCTGTGCCTCCCATGTCCTGGGAGTCACCACCTTCTACAGCACTACAATCTTTGCTTATCTAAAACCCAAGACATCCTACTCCTTGGGAAAGGATCAGGTGGCTTCTGTGTTTTACACAATTGTGATCCCCATGCTGAACCCTCTCATTTACAGCCTCAGAAACAAAGAAGTGAAAAGTGCTGCTATTAGAGTCCTGCAGAAGAGAGAGGGTTCTAGACAATTAAAATCATAATGATGCTAGCCATTTGCACTTTTTCCCTTGTCTTTTTTTTCAAAGAAATTCTTTGATCTAATTTTGAAAAAAATAAATCCTGTTTTTGTTTTTTTTTTAATTTTTCAAACTGCTTTTTACTTAAGAAACATGATCATGGACATGTGGAGAGACAAGCATTTCCAAGTTCATATACTAATTTGAGTCATCAATTATATCTATGATGTAAAAAATCTGCACTAAGGAAAACTTTTATGCAAAAAGTAAATTTTTTTGTAATTTTATAAA
>NW_004624864.1:4724283-4737763 GCF_000247695.1 Heterocephalus glaber
ATCTCTCTTTTCTAGAATCTATATTCATAGATATTCCTGGTTGTCTTTCTTTGTGAGTAGGGTTAATAAATTAATAAATATTTATTGTTTGATATATTATTAAAGCTCTACCCATCACATAAAGGTCTCAGTAATTTCATATATTTATGGACTATTTTCACTCTCCACTTTCTACTCTCCAGGTATTTTATAAGGAGTAGATTTATCTTATACTCATTTATTTTTATTTTCATGATTTAGAAAATACAAATCAGTTTTCCTTGGCAAACCCATCAATGGAATGTATGACCTTGCAGACAAAATTTTAGGTAAATAAATTCTTTCCTTTTAATTAAATTAAACTTCATTTATTTTCTTGTTTACATGGGGTGGAAAATATTTATATCATGTTATTACATAAAAATAATGTAATCTATTGATCTATGGGAGTCATTCTGATTATCCTGAGTGGCTCATAGGCATTGGATAACCATACAACCTGGAGCAAGGACTGGGTATATGAGGAACTTGGGCCACTGGTCAGGACCTGCACACAGATTATGCAGATACTCTCTTTTACTGTCACCCTCATTCTCAATGCAGAGGATATTGAAGTATCAGGAGTGCCCCCACAAGGAGGAATAATTAGTGTGTGTGTGTGTGTGTGTGTAATCACATTAAAATTAAAAGTATTTCTTTTGTAGATATATGGTATTGTTTCATCTTTTTATCTCACACCAGGGTTGTTTTATATGGTTTACTCACTGTTGTGTCTGGGATCTGCACTGTAGCTTTGTGGTCTGAGTAGCTCATTGGGATCTTAAACTAAGCTACAAGGAGTTAAGGGAACAAAGTGTAAAAGGAAAAATAACACTTTATTTGCAAGGACAGAGGAAAGCAGGTAGAGCACAGAAAGCTACCCTGTGAGATGTAGGTACAGAGCTTCAGAAAGGCTAATACTTGTGAACCTTTGTTTTCAGCTTTCTTTAATCAAAATGATTCTCTCACTCAGGTCCACACCTGGAACTTGGCATGACCTGATTGGTTCTCTGCACCATCATAGATGGATCTCAGGCCCTGAATTTTACCCTGAGGTTCCACTGTCCACATGCTTATTCCTAGGTGGGTCAGCTTGTCCTTACCAGGGACTTATCTCTGGAATTTATACCTTGGTTAGGAGGAACTTTACATGCAAGGTCCATTTAGTGATTATCTATGGCAGTACTGTATTCACCCTAGAGTGAGAAAAAAAAAATATATATATATATACACACACTAAATAAGAGTTATGTAGTCCCCTCTCCCTTTCATTTCCATGTAATTTTACTGGAGGTGGGGACAGGAAACTAACCTGGCTATGGCACCTGCATATCTGCCTCAGTGCTCTGTTTTTTTCAGCCCTCCTTTGTCTTGTTAATTGTTCTCTCCAGTAAAGCTTTCACTTTTTCTAGTCAGGATTAGCCAGAAAACCTAATGAGGCTTTTCTCTGACTGTAGCCCCTTACATAACATTTGTCAGATATGTGCATCTGCTAGTTTATTAATTGGGTTCAATCTCCCTATATGTTTACTCATTTTCCATTGATACTACCTTCTCTTCTCTTTTTTATTCCTTCTATTCTCATAGTCCCTCAAATATCCTCTCCCTTCCTTTTTCTAATACATTAATATTCTCATGAAGGCCTATTTTCTTCCTTTCCCTTGTTGTTACTCTCCATTGTGTTCCTGGGTAGTGAATTTCACAAAGATGTTTTAAAGTACATGTTGATATATGGTGTGTTCATCTGACAGTGATATTATTGGTGGCTATTATATCCTCATAAAAGTGCTAAGAGCTCAAACTCATGCCATGGTTGAGAACAAACCACTGGATTGTGTGCTTTCATGCTGAGACACAACAGGTTATGACACATCATAACAACAAAGGCACTTACTCAAAAGATCTGCACACAATAGGCCTTCCACTCTCCATTCTCAGTGATCTTCAAACTTCAACACACACGCGCACACACACACACACACACACACACACTCAAAGAATCACCAGAAAACAAGGAAATTATAGGTTTCCCAAATTCAGAATTACTTCCCAAAAATTGATCCCTCTGATATAGCAGTGGAAGAAATTTCAAATAATTTATAAAAATGATAATGAAAATGATCATTGGTAGCAAAGATGGTGCAAATAAAATGATGAATTAATCAAATATTTAAATATTTAGTGAGATCAAAGAAGATACAATGGAGAACTGAATGAATCCAAGAGGAAAGCATGGTACAATATATGATAGACCTCATTGCTAAAAAAAGAAATTCTGGAAAAATAATTAAGTTATCTTAAGAGTCAATTCTTAAACAAATGAAAAATTCACTTGAAAGTCTCAACAATAATTAAAATGAATAACAAAAAAAGAATATCAAATTTAAATGATCAAGTGGATGTTTTGCAACAATGGACAAATTAGAGAATAAATGAGAAGTACTGAGAAGTTTATTTGAGAAACATTTGAAAATCTGAAAGAATAAAATGAAGTCTCAAGAAGGATGATAGAGTACAGGCCAATGGCATAGAAAACTTATTCACAGGAATTGTAGGAGAAATTTGTACTAGGGAACAGAGGCAAATAAACATGACCAAAACAGACACTCCTTATGGCATATCATACTCAAATTGCCAAAAAATTTAGACATAGAAGGTTAAAAGCAGATACAAAGAAATGCTAAATCCCTCAGAAGTATTAAATCAAAGGCCACGACAAATTTTTCAACTGAAAATCTGAAAGTCAGAAGGGCTTTATCTGATGTACTTCAAGCCCTGAAGAAAATATTTACAAACTTATTTGCTGTACTTAATCAAATTGAAGGAAATATAAAGATCTTCAAAGACAAGTCTAAAGAAATACTTACTGAAAAAAGTGTGAAAAAATCTAAAGGGAATTTTCAAAACCAATAAACAGGGCAGTCATGAGGCTAAGGGAAATATTGAATCTCATTGTGGGAATAGATAAAAAAGAAAAAGAAATACTAGATAAGAAACAAACACTAGAAAAAGTACAAAATGTAGTAAAAATAAAATTAAATAAAATTAATAAAAACTACTTATTAATATTCAATGAAATTGTTTTATGTTTTCAGCAGGTGACATAAAATGACACATTGGATTAAAACACAACACCCTTATGTGTTTTCTGAAAGAATCACATGTGGCCCAAAAAGATACTGATTGAAAAATAAAAGACACTTCAGTCAGCTTGAAGACTAAAACAAGCCAGAGGAGCTAAGCTTAGATCTACCAAAGAAAACTTCAAGAGAAATGATTCAGTAGAGAAAAGAAGGCCACTGCCTATTGGCAAAGGGAGCAATTTACCAAGAGACAACCACTGTAAATATGCATGTACCCAACATTGATGTACCCAGTTTCATGAACACTTCTTGAAATAAATGGTCACATAGAATTTAAGGCAATAATTGTGGGTGTCTTCAATACCCTGTTCTCACAGGTAGATGGTCAACTAGAAATAAAACAACAAAGAAAAATTAGAGTTAGACTATGCTATATAATTCAAATAGGCTTAACCAAAACATACAGTGATTATCATATAAAAACAGAACAGTACACATTCTTTTTAGCCTCCCATGAAAATTTTTCCAAAATAGACAATATTTTAAGCCCATAAAGCAAGCTGTATTGAACTTAAAATATTAAAATAATCTCAGGTGTCCTATAATATCACAATATGATGAATGTATAAATCAACAGCAAAAATACACAGAAAAAGAATACTACAGTGATTGAAAATTACACCATTGAATAATCAGTGGGTGCCTGAAGGTATAAAAGGAGAAAATAAAAAATGCTTATAATTAAGTGATAATGGAAATGCAATATATCAGAATCTGAAGAACACAATGAAAATAGTTCCAAAAAAATTTAGAACTGTGCCTATGTTAGAAAATAAGTGATCATAAATAAATAACATAATGATGCAACTAAAGTTCCTAGAATAACAAGTAGTAATTGAACTTAATTCCAATGGATGCAAAGAAAAATGTACATAATAGAGATGAGGTTGAAAAAATGTATTGTATGGGGTGGGAAAGAGCTTACATAAATGAATCACAAAATCCTGTGTATGTGCACCAGCTTCCTGCGATTGAGGTAATCATTATGTACTACAAATATGTACCAATAAAATTATAAAAATGAAAATTAGGGAAAACTGAAAAAAATGAAAATGATATTGGAAGTGAAGAGAACCCAGCTGTTCATAGATCGACACAATTTACTTTTTGAAAAACACCATATCACCAAAAGTGATCGAAGTATGAATGTAATTTCTACTAAAATATCGCCATTGTTCACCATTCTATAAAAAAAAACCCTGAAACTCATATGGAACCTCAAAGGATGCAGAAATTCTGCAGTCTTCCTGAGCCCAAAGAATGATTTTGAAGACATCACACTACTTCATTTCAAATTAAAATGCAATGCCATGGTGAAAAACACACACACACGTTTTTAATACTGACACAACAACAAATATGAACACTGGTAGAATAAGACATAAAATGCCAAAATTACCTCATGCACCTCCAGACACCTCATTTTCAATAAAGGGAACAAAATCTTATTCTGGAAAAATGATACCATCTTTAATAAGACCCAATGGAATCCTGGATATCCATATGCAGAAGGTAGAGATAGGATCTCAATCTCTCAACATGCACCAAAATAAAAATGATGAGAGATTAGATGTAAACCTGGAAATTTGAAAATTGATGGAGGAAAATATTCAGAAAACCCAAGATTTTGTAGGCACAGACACAGACTTTCTAAATAGCACCCAAATGCATCAGGAAGTAATATATAGAATCAACAAATGGAACTAGAACAAATTAAACAATTCTGTACAGCAAAGCAAAGAATCAAGCAACTGAAGAGGCAACCCCCAGAATGTAAGGGAATCAGAGCTAGCTACTCTTCTGATAGAGGATAATTATGTCCTATCAAAAAACTTAACACAAGTAAAAAAAAAATTCCAAAAAATAAAAGGGTAAGTTAATTGAGCAGATAACTCTTTTTTTTTTTTTGCACTTTATTAAATTCTTTTATTGGTACATTGTAGGTATAAAACACAATTACATTTCTCATTGGGAATTGTACCTTTACATAATGAATCTTGGTTCTTATTTTTTCCCCATTCCTAGCCCTCCCTTCACCCCTCCACCCTTCCCTATTTACAAAGACTTTATTTCCATTTTTCCCATTTCTCAGCATTTTTCCTTTCTCTTCTTTCCTTTCCCCTGCCCCTCCCACTACCCCTACCCTTTTGGACCTTTTCTTCCTGTTTTGCATTATCGATTACTCATTCTAATCATTGGTATATTTTAGGTATACAATATAATGACATTCATCATTGGAAATTTGCACCTTTACATAGTCTGTCTTGGCTCTTATTTTTCACCCTTGCCTAGCCCTCCCTTCAACCCCTCCATTCCTCCCTATTTACAAAAATTTTGTTCCTATTTTTCCATTTTCTCATATTAATCTGATTCCCTTCTATCCTTTCCCTTAGCCCTCCCACTTCCTTCCCCTTTGCCCCTTTTCTTCCTATTTCACATTATCTATTATACATGTTAGTCCTTATTTACACTTTCAGTTTCTCACACCAGAGAAACTATTCAGTATTTATACATGTGTGTCCTATTTATTTCACTTAAGAGTATCGCCTCAATGTGCATCCACTTAGCTATAAATGTCTCTAATTTCTCATTTTTTATGTCTGAGTTTTATCATGAAATCAAGCAATAACAAATGCTGGTGGAGTTGTGGGGAAAGAGGAACCCTGCTCCACTGCTGGTGGGAGTGTAGACTGGTGCAAGTACTGTGGAAATCAGTATGGAGATACCTCAAAGAACTAGGACTGGAAGTCCCATTTGACCCCGCTATTCCACTGCTGGGTATCTTCCCCAAAGAATTAAAAGAATCATACCACAGTGATATACGTGCACCCATGTTTATAGCAGCACAGTTTGTGATAGCTAAAACTTGGAAACAGCCCAAATGCCCATCAACTGGAGATTGGATAAAGAAAATGTGTTTTTTTAAAATAAAATGGAGTATTACTCAGATAATTCTTGAAAAGAAGAAATATCCAATATGTCTATCAAAAAATACTTACCACTTTAGTAACTACTGACATACCAATTAAAATAATGAGATTCCATCTCACACCAATAACAATACCTAACATTGTTAATTTAAAAAAATGAAGGCCAGAAACATTGAGAGTGAAATGTGCCCTCTCTTTTTGTTGGGAAGGTAAATTAGTACAATCACTATGGAAATCAGTATGGACTTTCTCAAATAAAAGAGAAAAAGCAAACCTAAAAACAGAAATGCTATTTGATCCAGCTATAAGGATATTTCAAATTGATAGGACAGCAAACCATAATGTTAACAAAATAAGCCATTCTAAGAATACTGTATATCACATTTGCTTTGATATTTAGAATTTTAAAATAAATTAATAAGAGATGACAGGAAACCAGAAAATCACTTTGCTCAACTGAGGAAGTGAATCTGGGGATGGGGGAGATAACTTTTGTTATCAGAAGAAGATATATCAGATGCATTTATCCATATACCCAAACAAATCATACTCATTATACTGTACTACTAATTTTGCTGCAATTTTTTGAAAAAGTTTTACATAGCATATGCAGCTGCTGAAAGGAAGACCTTGAGATACAATGTAAGTTAATAATTGTTATGCAAATATGGGATTAAGAATGGATTGCCCTATATAATTTCCTGGCCCTTTTGTACAACTATTCCTTCCCTTGAGTACACTTCAAGACCCTTCCCAAATGGGGGTTAGATGACATACTTCCACTTTGACATAGCTCACAGAATTTCTTTGTGATGAGCTTGTGTACAGAAATGGTGGTAGAAGGCCAGAGAGATATTACCAGGTTATGAACTATTTGGGAGGACAGGGGCTTTACTGTATATCACCTTAAGAAGTTAAATGGTAATTGATACAGCCAGCTTTGAGGGTGAAAGTAGATCATGAGAAATGTTATTAGAGGAAGGTTAGAGAGATATTGTTTCTGAGGCCCTTCCCAACTCTTTAATTTCAAAGTGCTCAGTCTGCCAGAGAGATGTATTTTGTGGGGCTATCTTCTGATTTGTAATAATGTTTCCATATGGAACTTCCATAGAAATTTCACAATTGAGAGTTGAACAATGGGTATGGGCAGGGGAGTTGTGTTAGTACATGGAGGTAAACTATTAATAAAGGGATTAAGCAGAGATAGGAAGTAGAATAGGTAAACTAACCTAAGATTATTAAACAATCCAAGCATATAAGGACAAGCATAACTCATTCATTCATCTACTCTTCACTTAATAAATTTTTAAGTCAATCACATATCCCAGGCACATTGTCAAGTCTTCAAGATACAACTCTGAGGCGATCAGACACATTATCTAGCTTCATGAATTGATAGGAGCATATTAATAGATCTCAATTGTAACCAAATTCACAACCAAAATAATAAAATAAAGCTGTTTAAGTGGTCAGAGAGAAAATGCATAGGGACAGTGAAAATCTAACTATTTGCTAAATGGAAAAGTGATTTGGCTTCAGGAATGAACCTTTATTAAACTGAATATTGAATGATCTCATTATTTTACACTATATATAACAGAAATAACAGAAAATGAGAAACTCACTTTTTCTAACATTTCATTTCTGTGGTAGTGACATATAAAAAATGATCCTTGAATTCTATTGCAAGTTGACTGAATTTCAATACTTGATGAATTTGTTACTAATACTAGCCAGATTCTTAAATATAAAGAGATCACCCCAGTTTCTCATTCTCCCTTCTCATTACCTAGATAATGTTTATTAGGCTTAATGTCAAAGAACCACACTCTAATGTACCAGAAGACAACCTTGAGTAAAACATTTCTTGAACTGCTCCATGAAAAAATCTAAAGAATGAACCTGGAATGCTGTATATTTTTGAATTTTATAATACAGCAATAAGCAGAAATATTGTAGAGTTGTTATTTGTTTCTTCCTGAAAACTCTCTTTAAAACATTGTGATCTGAGATTTAGCTATTACAAATTGTTCTGCTATAAATATCAGTGCACATACATCTCTATGATATGAGTTTTTAATACATTTGGGTAATCCCCAGCAGGAAATAGTTGGGTCAAGGGGAACCACTAATTGAAGTTATTTGAGGAATCTCCACACAGATTTCCACAGTGGTTGCACCAGTCTATACTCCCACAAACAATGGAGAAGGGTTTCTTTTTCCCCATAACACCACCAGTATTTGTCTTGGGAACAGTCCAAATGCTCATCAACTTGTAATTGGTAAGATTTTTTTTAATATACAACAGAGTTCTATGTCATAAAGAATGATGAACTAGCAGCATTTATAGCTAAATGGATGTGCACTGAGGCCATACTTTTAAGTGAAATCAATAGAACACACCTGTGGAAATACTAAATAGTTTGTCTGGTGTGAGAAACTGAAAGTGTAAATGAGGACTAAAATGTATAATAGACTGTGATATTGGATGAAATGTTCCAATGGGGAAGAGGAAGGAGTGTAGTGGGCAAGGGGAAAGGAAAGAAGGCAAAGAGAAAAATATGAGAAAAGAAGGAAAAAACAGAAAAAAAGATGTTTTTGAAATATAGTAGGGTTGAAGAGTGAAAGGGAGAAAAGTGTAATAGGAAAAAAGAACCAAGATATAGCATGTACAGGTACAAATTCCCAATGATGAATGTGATCATAATATATAGCTAAAATGTACCAATTAACTTACTGAATAAAAAAAAACACTATGATATAGAAAATGAATTTGAAGGAACTATGATTCTGATTAGCTTAGTTTTCATTCCATAAAATTGTGTCTATAATGTAGTCAGCGCTGTCTGCCTGAAAATCAAGTTGCTTTAGCTTTAGAGAAATTTTGGATATAGATTCTGCTGCCAAACTTTGCTTCCTGGAAGAAACATGTGTGAATCCATTTTTGTAGCAAGTACTACCAGAAGTCCAGATCATTTTACCCTTATTATATATTATTCCTTGGATTTCCTCAAAGTCTATAGGCCAACATCTGTTCAGTCTTTTTGACTGAGCATTGTTAATCTGGAGCAACTTCCTCCCAGTTACTTGTAAGACACCTGTCATTTTTTGGGTCTAAATATCCCCCCAAAACCCTCATGTGGTCATAGGATTGATCCAGTGTGTGTGAAACTGGAATTGTTTCATGATGCAATGCTAGGCTCAAGGGCACTAGGATTATGGGTGTGAGTACTACCCACCCTAAGTGATCTGCATAAGATAAAGGGACAGAGAGATGCTGTTAACTCTCTTGTTATCTTTGCAGTCTTGTGTGTGCTATGTTGTTTCTGTTCTGCAATGCTAGTTTGTCATCCCTGCTTTGGAAGCAGCTGATTATGGGCTGAAACATCCATGAATTCTAAGAAAATTACCCCCTTCCTTCTAACTTTGGATGTCAGATATTTTGTCTCAGCAGTGTGAGAGAAAGGTAACTAACACAGAAATTTGGTACCAGAGAAGTGGTGTCATTGCTGTGACATTACCTGGCCAATCTTCCTCATAGCATCTTGCAATCTCATGCCTATGGAGGTGATATTGGCTTAAATATTCACCCTCAGCTTCTCCTTTGGCTCAAGCCTCAACTTTACCAATTGGGTTAGAGTGAGGGTGAGGGTTATGGTTATGGTTTAGGGTTATGATGAGGATTAGTGTTAGGGTTATGATTTAGTGTTTGTGTGAGGGTTGTTAAGGTTAGGGTTAGGATTAGGTTAAGGTTGTTAGTGTCATGTTTAGGTTTAGGATTAAGGTTGTTAGGGTTAAAATGTGGATGAATAGTATTGCCTTTCTACAAGTCCATGAAAAATATAATACTTAACCGAGGTAGCTCTTATTCACCAAGACAAATTTTCTCTTGAAATTTGCAGAACACTTTTTTCCTCAAAGGGTCATTTTTTTTCTATAAATCACAGTTGATTCATTGGATTTAATGCAAAATTTACAATCTCTATGTTTCTTGATTCTCACTGTATACTTTTTCCAATCCTATGTTTGCTTCCTCTTCTTGGACAGATAATACTCAATGAAATATTTCAGCTTTATTATATTTTAATCTTTTCAAAACACTTGACTTTATTATATATAAAAAAACAAGTTTTTGTCCACTTAATTCATTATAAACTTTATGTTAGATTCAGTGCTGATTTTGTCTTTCTGATTGTTTCACATATGTAAAATAAAAAACAAAATCAAGTGGCACAAAACAGGAAAACACATTCCACATGTATAAATTGTATTTGAAACTGGTGACACTATCAAATTGGTATGGTGGTTCTCTCCCATTTCTTTGGGACCTCAAAATGTGCATTTAGCACCTGTGAATAGACTGTTCATTCAGTGAAGGATGAGGCACCATAGAATATGTAACACATGGAGGTGTTGGTTAGTAAAAGGCTGACATAATATATGTCATATTAGATTATAGTGTTTTTGCTATAATGTTAGGATGAGACTGAATACACATATTGCAATAATTCTATAGAGCTATAAGTAGACATGCAAATAAGCTTCATTGGCACAGAGATAAATAATTTGGGAAAATCACTAGTTTGTAAACAAAATGTTAAAATCTTGAATTCCTTAATTTTTGTCAATGAATTTTCGTTTTTCTATTTTTTCTAACTAATATGCCTATTTCTAGCATCATGTCATACTTCTAAATATAAAGTGTTTTCTGGTGAAAGTTGTACTGTTCCATCCTTTAGAGTCTATCATTAAGTAAACATGTCTCTGGAAAAGTGTTCTCCATCACCCTTATCACCAAAATTCCTGATTGATCACTTGAATGCAAACATTATTCTTTGCATATGAATGTAGTTGTGTGTCATTTTAAGAAGTCAATAAAATGAAGTTCAGCCACTGTTTAGAGTATCTCAAGAAAACATGAAGTGATTTTGGCTTTCAGGGTGTGACTTCTGATGGAATAGCCAAAGACTTAGTTTACTTAGTCCTTGAACTTTTGTCCTTGGAACCAGGCCAAGTAATCCTTCCTGGGAAACTGTGCCCTGATGATGACCAAAGGATCCAGTGTTCTGAATGCCCATTAAATGAGGTGCTCTGAGGTCACCAGGTGGGAGGGAAGGTATACACTCTTCACTATATATTCACTGCTCCTTCCTCCATTCTTTTCAGACAAAACTTCCTGGTGAACTTTCCATTTGACCAGGCCATGAAAAAAAATTCTACCATGATATAATTTGTCTCATTAAAAAAGGAATGCACTAAGTCATAAGAATAACTTATATCAAGAAAAACACATATGTCTGAGAAATTTTCAGCTGCTTGTATAGATTTCATATTTTATTTCTTGGACTAAGTTGGGGTTGAACAATTTATCCCCAGATAATCTTGGCAGAAATTTTATTTTCATCAACTTTGTGTCACAGTAAGTATCATTCTTCACATTGGAGTAGATTACATAATGCAAAATAAAACAGCAATTTCATCATAAACACTTGCATTTAGACATCATTTAGGCCTTACTATGACTAATGGTAAGATCTGTGAAGCAAGAATAGAGTTGGTAGTTTCAAAATCTGCAAGCAATGTATATCTTTTGAAAATGTAATATTTTGAAGAAATGTCATTTTGAACAGT
Source organism: Heterocephalus glaber (assembly GCF_000247695.1). Next base: position 4,736,006 of record NW_004624864.1, read on the forward strand.
CAAGTTAGGGAAAGGTGTTTGGAGACAGACACCATACCTCCCTCACTGTGAGTCAAAATCTCACAAAAGGGGGAGAAAATGTATTTTGGTTGAAAGAAATGCATTTCTGAATAATTAGCTCCAAAGAAAATTTAATTTGCTTAAAAGAAAAGTGTTTCTGAATAGTTAGCTCCAAAGTAGGTCATGGGGCCTGTTGCATCCTCATGCCAGGATTCCCAGGGATTTTATATCCAGGTCATTCCAAGCTTCCTTCCTCTCTTGTCCAAATCAATACAGACCTTGGCTTTCTGATGCTCAGATCTGTACATGATGTTCAAGGGGACCCAATGATTTTCTGACACAGCATCAATGTGTCTGCTCTTCTGAGCTGAGGTCAGGAGTGGTGGATATTTGAGCTCTCAGTGGGAGAAATTTGGAGAAGCATTAAAAAAATTGTTTAAAAATCCCAATGCTTCAAAAGTAATTTTTGTCTCACACCAAGAATATCTTATTCTGGCTAAGTATCAACATTAATTATTCAACAGTTAATGGCAGGAATATCATAGGTAGAAGGAAGACCACGAGTGTGCCTGACTTCATCCTCATGGTGCTGACAGATTCTGAAGAGGCACAGCTGGTCCTCTCCATGATTTTTCTTTTGATTTACCAATCTCTGTGCTGGGGAACATGGGGATGATACTGATCATTCACCTGGATCCCCAGCTTCAAACCATCATGTACTTTTGTTTCACTCACCTGACATTTCTGGACATCAGCTACTCAAGTGTCCTCACTCCTAAAACCTTATAGAACTTACTGACTTCCACTGAGAACATCTCCTTTCTGGTTGCTTCATCCAGATGTACTTTTTTATAATCTTTGTTGCTGAGGAATGTTTCCTCCTCTCCTCCATGGCCTGTGATCACTATGTACCTATCTGCAGCCCCCTGCACTATCCAGTCATTATGTCCACAGGACTGTGCCATGCCCTGCTCACTGGCTCCTATGTTGTTAGCTTTGTGGATTCCATTGTAAATGTGATTTGTATAAGCAGATTGCACTTCTGCAACTCTAATGTCATCCAGCACTTGTTCTGTGACATGTCCCCAACTTTAGCCTTGTCCTGCAGTGACACATTTCAAGTTGAAATCATTATATTCATTTGTGCTGGATCCAATTTAGGGCTGTCCCTCATCACCATAGCTGGATCCTATCTGTCCATCTTCTCCACTATCCTGAAAATTAATTCTGCTACTGGAAAGAAAGAAGCCTTCTCCACCTGTGCCTCCCATCTCCTCCATGTCACCATCTTCTACAGCACTATGATCTTTACTTACCTAAAACCAAAGATGTCCTACTCATTGGGAAGGGATACATGACTTCTGTGTTTTACACAATTGTGATCCCCATGCTGAAACTCCTGATTTACAGTCTCAGAAACACGGAGGTAAAGAATGCTATTGTTAGAATCATGCAGAAGAGAGAGGGCTCCAGGAAATTAAAGTAATGGTGGTTCTAAGCATTTACTCTTGCCCACTTGTCTCTTTTTTTCTTTTTAATGTTTCTCTTCTGGGAAATTTATTGGTCTCTTTCTGAAAACAGTTGATGTTTTTCTTCACCACCTTCCCTTGACTTGAGCAGAAACATTTTGAAGGACAGGTTTTTACAAATTCATATTGTAATTTTCACTCACATAAAAGGTGAAAACAATGATCTAAATAATCTGTGATTTAAAGGTAATTATTGTGCAAAGCAAAAATTTTTTAATAAATCTATATT
>NW_004624864.1:4740096-4751619 GCF_000247695.1 Heterocephalus glaber
AATGAATAAACACTATATTTTCTATAAATCATTCTGTTTATAAAGATTATCAGCAGCTAGGTTTGGAGCACTGGCTTTCAAATCAGTATCGCAGCATTCAGATCCTAGATCTGGTATATTTCAACCTCCATGAATTGACTGCACTGCAAAGGTCCAGTATTCCCACCTGCACAGGGGATGCAGTAATTCCATGTCTTCCTAAGCAGAAGATGATGTAAAACTTTTGAGTAATAACAATAAATGCTGACCATTGTGGCCAGAAGAACTACAGTCCTATAATGTTTCCATATATAATACATATTTCTGAACAGTATTCCTTCATGTTTTACAAATCTCTAGAACTCAATTTAATTTACAAACAGCAAAAAGACCAAAAAATAGCAGTAGTTCCTCGTTTTGAATTCTGAATAAAGTTATATATTGAAGTAGAATTAGGTTATGGAAAAGTGATTTATATTAATGTTGAGGACAATTTGGAAAATGATAATCAGTAAAGAAAAAGAGATCCTGTATTCATTGCTGAAAGTTTTGTGCAGGCCTTCTAGATCAGTGACTATGAATACATGCTGATATATTTAACATAATTTCTGTCATTTCTTGTATAATTTCTGCTATTTTTACTCATTTTAAATATTAATATCTAATAATCTGTGTAATTAAGACTTGTTAGATTAACATACAGTCAGTATATGAGCAAAATTACCACTCTCATTGTGGTGTTCTGGGAACTGAATTGATGTGAATTTAATTGGTGAGCAATAGTAGCTGTTAGGTTGTTCCTGTGAGCCATGTGGACACCAAACCTTTCTGTGACATGACAGGGCTTTTGGTTCCCAACTTCTTTGCCTCTCTCCTCATGTCTTCAGGATTTTAGTGTTCTTTAAAAAATAAATCAATAATTTTCTTCCTTGCCTCACTTTTTATCCTTTTTAAATAAAATGGTTGCAAAGGAAATAATTCACAATGAATTTAAAATATGTAGCGATACACAAGCTTAAATCAAGAAGAAGCATAAAAATATCCCTATTTTAAAAAAATATTTTATCTCTATACTTATGTCAGTTTAAATTTTAAAATTTCTGTTTGATATTTTAAGGTTATTTTATAATATACAGTTCTATTTTCCAAGTAAGCTATTGCAATTAAATGTGTAAGAATTATTATAGATTATTTTACTCCAAACAGATGATTATAAAAATATCTACTATTTAAAATTCAAGTTAGATGCAAGCACCCAATGATAAATGTAAATATATTGTACACCTAAAATGTACCAATAAAAGAACTTAAGGAAAAGTAAATAAAATTCAAGTTGTTATTATGTAAAAAATATTTCATTTTAGGTACCTAATCTGAAACATCTCTATTCTAAGTATTAAGTTTCATCTATTTTAGTAATTTAAAACTATTAATGAATTTACCTCAATATTTAAAAATACACTATATTTCAAATTTTCAAATAAATGACTTCAATAATAGTTCTGATATCAGTAATAGTTCAAATCATTACTTCTTTTTCTTTTATATTTGTATTTTCTAAAATCTACATGTGCAGTTATTTCTGATTTTCTTTGTTGTCATGATTAAGAATTCAATAAATATTTTTGTTCAATATATTGCTTGGGCTTTTCCTTCATTACATAAATATCTTAGTAATTTCATATATTCATAGGCTCCTTCCTAACCTAAGTTGTTCTTAAAGGTAGAGCTTTTCCTTATTTTCATATATGTGTATTTTTGTGATTTAGAAAATATATTCATATGCTTTCATTGTGTCACTTTTTGTTGATAAGAATGTATGAATTTGTAGACATTTAAGTTAAAATTTTTTCTATTTTAATTAAAGCTAAATCATTTTTATTACATAGCATGGAAAGCATTTATATTGTTAGTAAGTGAGCATAATATGATCTAGTGTGCTATTGATCTATTGGCAGTTTTCAGAGTAAGCAGGGAAGCACACTGACACTGGACATCCAAGCATTCCGGAGCCAGGCCTGGGAACTGAGGCACTGGGGCCATAGTTGGGTCCTGCACAGAGATTATGCAGACACTGCATTTCCCCCTCACCCTGGCTCCCAAGAGCAGAGGGGATGAGGGAAGCTGTGGTCCAGGCTCCCAAGGGCAAATCTGGCAGAGGACAGAGGTCACCATGGAGGGCAGAGCTCAGCTCCAGACTGCAGGAAATGTCCTCTCCCACCTGGACAGAGGCTGAGAGGAGACACAGGGAAAAACAAGGGGATTTCCATGTTGCTCCTTCTATTAGGCCTTGTCCCACAGTGGAATTCTATAGGAAATACTAGTCTCTAGTCCAGATGCCCCACAAGGAGGCAGAATCACCTTGTGGGTATGTGTGTATGTGTGTGTGTAACTGTGTAATAATTAAGGCTATTGCTTTTGCTGCTGTAGGGTGTTACCTTGTTTAATTAGTTTCTCTCATAGGTAGGTTTGTTTCACATGTTTTTCTGTCATCCTGTCAGGCACACATACCTGTTAGTTTAATAATTGTGTTCAAACTCCCTATGATTTTTCTATTTCCAATTACATTCCCTCCCCTATTTTATTTCTTCTCTTTTCATACTCTCTTGTAGGTATGCAGGTCTGTAGGCAGGGAAAGAATAGAAGGGCTGCATTAGAATTTATCAGATAAATTAGTAGGAAATCTTACTCAAAGCGGCTTTGCCCTCTGCAGTTAGATTCACTGGCTAATCCTGAGGTGAAATCCCACAACTTTACTGGAGGGACTCTTTTTATGAGACTGAAAGGACACAGGTAGAGAAGGAGAGAGAAAGCAGACCTAGAAATGCACCAGAGAGCTCAGTGAGAATAAGAATTTACAGCTAAAGATGGAATGCTCTCTAAGGAAGAGACTGATCAGAGAAGGCACTGACAGGTAAAGGAGGAAGCCAGAGCAGGAGAGTCCCCACTTTCAGTAAAGTGCATAGGGGATATGGATGGGGGAGCTACTCAATGTAAAAGAGTCTTTTAGTTTATAAGATACAAACATATATAAATATTCCCTGTAGGGTCACTGTGTTACCACAACAGGTACACACACATCCCCTCACTAACTCTAAAAGCTCCCCTACAAGCCCACAGCTTCTAATACTTCACACAGGGCAGGAAGGAGTCCAACAAAACCTCCAACAAGGAGCATGCAGTTAGGCAAGGGTGCCTGGCTCAGGATCCTCTGACCTAAGATCCAGCCAAAGACAGGCTAGGAGACACATTGTGACCTGTCCGGGTGCTGTGGCCTGAGAGGGAATGTCTCTACCCTGAAGAGGCCCAGGGACAGAAGCTTGAACCTGTCCATCTTTTTGCAGACCCTGTTCTCTCTCCAGGGCAGCTCAATTCTGTCTGATTTTTTTCTTCCTTCCCACAAATAAACTATCTTCCTTTCTTAAACTTCATCCCTCTAATTCCTTTTGGTACTGGATATTTGATTAGGCTAGCTGCTCACCCTGGACATGATACTCCTATAATAGAATCATGCATTTATTTACAATATATTTCCTGATGAAAATTTTATCATTACATCCATGATAATGTCAGTCATAAAATAAATATGTGTCTGGAAATTTCATCTGCACTCAGTCAACAACAACAACAACAACAAAAACACAACAAATCAAAGCAAAAAAATCTGACAGACCACTATTGAGTATAAACATTATTCTTTGCAAATTTAAATAATTATGTGACAAATTGAAAGTAAATAAAATTTAGCTAAGACTCAGAGTATCATGAGGGATTATGTTTCTGCTCTCCTGTGGAACTTTGTAGGGAGGAGGGGAAATCCTTTGCTCATTTTCTCTTAGAACATCAGTCTTTGGCCTCGTGCCCAGTATTTGCCTTTGGATTTGGGCCCAGAGGGTGACCACATGCTTCAGGGCCCTGCATGCTCCTTGATGGGCCCTGGAAGCACCAGGCAGGGAGGCAGGGCACACAATGCTCCAGTTAAATGCACTCTTGCTCACTGGGACTCTTTTCAGATGAGACTTCCTGGCTAAGTGTCCATTTGATCAAGGCCTGAACAAATCTGGTAGAGTAATTTAATTTACCTGAGAATTGAAAAAGAGGAATGCACAAAAATATAAGTCATTTATACCTAAAATATAAAAGTAATTTATATCAAGGAAAAGAAATATCACAGAAAGACTCAGGTTATTATACTGTTATCATATTTTCTGTCAGAAAAACATTTTGTAATTTTCAAATTTCTAGACAAATTCTATGGGAAAAAGTTTTCATCAACCTTGACTCACAGTAAGTATCATGTTAAACTGGAGTGTTTTACAAAAGATATAATAAAATAGGGATTTTATCATAAGAATATGCATATACATACATTTAAAGCTTATCAAACTCATATTAATATATTCAAAGGAGGAATAGAGAGATGATTGAATTGTAATCAGCATTGCAAAATTTAACTATAAAGTTTAGGGGTTTTAGAGAAAAGTGGCTTCCAAAGGCCAAAAACATAAAGACCCAGTGTCAGGAATTTGGCATAGCAGTTTATGTTTAAAAATCTCTTAGTGTTTAAAAAGTTATTTTCCCTTCTCAGTTTGGATAGATGTATTCAGTAATTCTATACTATATGCACTGTATAATCTTATTGCCCTCAGTTTCCTAAAATGTGAAATTGATTTGTAATTCATGCCCAATAGCACTGGCAACTAAATGAGAATAAAAAGGAAATTGAAGTTATTTTCCTCATACTTTATTGCATATCCTTGGTAAAATTGAAAAATGAAGTTATAAATACGAGTAAGGAATTTGTAGCATTCTCTCAGAAGGCAAAATTTCTTGCTAGAATACCAGTGAAAAAAGTAACTGCTCTGATTTCACAAAGGTTATTTTCTGTGCTCTTCTTGTGATGTCAAGATCTGTGGATAACATTTGGGAGGTCTGATCTCTTTAAATTCTTTATAGATTCGAGATAGTAGACCTTAGTCTGAGGAAAAGCAGGTGAAGATTTTTCCCCACATTGTGGGTTGTCTCTTCACACTGCTGGTGGTTTCTCTTGCTGTGCAGAAGCTTTTTAATAAGAAGAGATCCCACTTGTTGATTGTTTGTGCTAGTTCACGGGCAACTGAGGTTTTGTTCATAAAATCTTTTCCTACACCGATGTCTTCAAGAGTTCTACCTAACCTCTGTTCCAACTGGTTCAGCATTTCTATTTTAATATTTAGATCATTAATCCATTTTGATTTTAGTTTAGTGCATGGTGAGAGATATAGGTTTAGTTTTAGTCTTTGGCAAGTTGAAACCCAATTTTTCCAGCACCATTTATTAAAAAGGCTATCTTTCCTCCAGTGAGTGTGTTTGGGTCCTTTATCAAAGATGAGATGGCTGAGTGTGTCTGGCATTGTTTCTGCATCTTCTAATCTATTCCACTGGTCCTCAGGTTGATAACAGTGACTATGATGGAAAACTTATATGTGGATTAAATGTGCTAATGAAGAAAACATTTACAGTGTATCATATTCAAGCTAACTCTATGGTATGTAGCTTTTTATTATGTCAGAATCAAATATCAATTCATATCATAGCTTTCTCTATCTGACACATGAATTTTTTTGTTTATATTTAGCAAAGTTTTTGTCAATTCCCAGGAAGAGTAAGCTAATTAAAATTAATGCTGGGCCACTCATACAAACAAAACCTGTTTGCTGTCATTCAAGCTAAGTATAGAATTGGATTTCTCATTAGATTAATACATAGCAGAATGAGTAGATGGAACTCCACCACTGTGCCAGGCTTCATCCTAATGGGGTTGACAGACTCTGCAGAGACACAGCTGGTCCTCTCTGTGCTCTTTCTCCTGATTTACCTGATCACAGTGCTGGGGAACATGGGGATGATACTGATCATTCACCTGGATCCCCAGCTTCACACCCCCATGTATATTTTTCTCACTCACTTGTCACTTCTTGACCTCAGCTACTCAAGTGTCATCACCCCTAAAACCTTACAGAACTTACTGACTTCCACCAAGAGCATCTCCTTCGTGTGCTGCTTCACCCAAATGTATGTTTTTATCCTCTTGGCTAGTGCTGAATGCCTTCTTCTCTCCTCAATGGCCTATGATCGCTATGTAGCTATTTGTAACCCTCTATGCTATCCAGTCATTATGTCCACAGGATTGTGCAGTGGCTTGCTTGCTGGCTCCTATGTTGTTGGCTTTGTGAATTCCACTGTCAATGTGGTTTGTATGAGCAGATTGCACTTCTGCAACTCTAATGTCATCAAGCACTTCTTCTGTGACACATCCCCAATTTTAGCCTTGTCCTGTAGTAACACATTTAAGGTTGAAATCATTATATTCATTAGTGCTGGATCCACCCTAGTGCTGTCCCTCATCACCATATCTGGATCCTATGTGTCCATCCTCTCTACCATCCTGAAAATTAATTCTACTGCTGGAAAGAAAAAAGCCTTCTCCACCTGTGCCTCCCATTTCCTGGGAATCACCATCTTCTACAGCACTATCATCTTTACTTACCTGAAACCAAAGTCTTCCTACTCCTTGGGAAGGGATCAGGTGGCTTCTGTGTTTTACACGATCGTGATCCCCATGCTGAACCCTCTCATTTACAGTCTCAGAAACAAAGAGGTGAAGAGTGCTCTTGTTAGAATCATGCAGAAGAGAGAGGGCTGCAGGCAGTTAATATCACAGTGGTGCTAAGCATCTACATTTGTCTTTTTATTTTTTAATGGAAATTATTTAGTCTGTTTTTGAAACAAGAATTGTGGGGCTTTTTTCTTTTTTTTTTCCTCTGCAGCTGTCCTTTCATTATCAAATATGAGAGTGGACATTTCCAGGCACAGATGTTTATACATTTATATTTCACCTGGAAATCATGAAATATGGGTTATATCTGTGAGCAAATACATTTGGTTTCAAGGACAACTAATGTGCAAAAGAAGAAAATATGTTTGTCATATTGAAAACTACATCATATCATTTTCATGCATCTTCTAATTTTACAGAATTTTATATTAATCATTTTACTTATAATAGAGATTAATAGCAATGATGATGTGAGAAATCACTTCATAATTAAAAATTGGGCATTTAGATTCTAGCACTGCCAACTTTCTAGCATACAGCTCACCTTAATTCACTGAAATTATAACAATCAGTATTGTCAACTTTACATGATATATAATAATCCCTTATCCATGTGAGCAGAGGATGGTTGTAAAACATTGAGGGCAGTAGCAGTGAATACTGGTTATTATCACCAGATGCCTTGCATTACTGTAATATTTAATACGTAATAAATTTTAATAATATTTCTTCATGTTTTATGATTTTTTGTGTTAATTTAATATACAAACATAATACCTAAAAAGGAAAAAAACAGAAGGCAGAAATTCCCAATTTTGGATTCAGAATAAAGATAAATATTGAATTAAAATGAAGTTATAGGAAAGTAATATGTCCTAATGTTGAAGAACAGTTAAAAATTGTCAATCACTAAAGAAAATAAAAATGTTGTATTAATTATTGACTTTCCTATGAATGTTTTTCTATTTCAGTGGTTATGAATATGTCTATATATTTAATATAATTTTTCTGTAATTTCTTGTATATTTGCTGCTTTGTTTACTTCAAAGTTATATATCCAATAATCTGTGTAGTTTTATCATGTAAGATTAACATGTTTTCAGTATATGAGCAATTTTTAGACTCTTATTACAAATGCTTGGATATGTTCATAAGATGTGTTTTTCTCCCCCCTACATTTATTTTAGTGTATTTGTATGAGTTAGAAAATTTATACTATTGAATTTTGTTGGAAAACCTGTCAATAGATTCTTTGACTTGGAAAAATAAAGTATTTAATTTAAAGAAATTCCTAGATTTCATTAAATTAATGCTATTTTTCTTTATTCCATAGGGTATAAAGCATTTATACCTTGTTATTAAATGACCATAATTTACTCCCTTGGCCATAAGAAACATTTAAACATTATTTGCATTTGGCCAATCATTTACTTCTCATACCACTAGATAGCTCTTGTACTAGAAGTTATTTCTCTGAAATATTGTGAGATCTCATGCCCTCTTTCACAGTGCCAGGTCAGTGTGCTACATAATATAAATATGATTTTTGAAAAGGCCATAGTGCAGCACAGCAAAATATGAACACCGGTTTTGCTTCCTAATAATTAATGGCTGGATAGCATCACTGCTATTATAGGTTCCTAAGACAGCAGTCCCTGAACCATGTGCACTGTTCAATGTTTTTTTGTTTGTTTGTTTGTTTTTGTTTTTTTGGTGCCAGGGATCGAACTTGGGTCCTTGCGCTTGCAAGGCAGGTGGCGGAACCACTTAGCTAAATCCCCAGCCCAAATTTTGGTCAATGTTTTGTACAGTTCCTAATAGAAGACACAGTGCTTGGCATTGGGGGCTAAAGCTTCAAAGTCACAAATATGAACTTAGATGCAGAAATGAACTTGGTAAAGGAAAGAATAACTTATCAGATGGTGGATGATGACAGGAAGGGTAATTGTATCAGCAAACAGTTTTCCTAGTGTTATGAAACATTCAGAAATAGATTTGCTCAATACAAAACAATACCCATGGCTATCACCTGGATTTATTGGTGTTTCATACTCACCCTGTTGCTCAGATTACTTTTGGGTTGGCTGTTGATGGCAAGTAACTCAGTGTTCAAGTTCTACTATCTTTTCGCTCTGTTATCTTCTTCCACATAGTCAGAGAGAGTTCATCCAATATTCAGTGTGAAGGACAGGTGAGAATTTGTTTTACAAAGGAAAAACTATTGTGCAGATTTTATTCATATGAATGCTCTTCATAAAATACTTTATTACTTTATTAAATGGATAATTACTCATATTACTCTTTTTCTGTCTATTGATCATCAAATTCAGCAGCAGAATATTTTTATAACACATTTTACTTTCCATTTTAGTTTTCTGAGGACTTGGTGATATCTTTATTTTGTTCTTGATATTCTGTTTGTTGTTCTCCATGCAGTAACAGTCTTTGTTTGGACCCATATATCTTTTTCTTGTTTGGTGATTGGGATTGGCCTCATGGACCATTAAGCTACATATTCAGCCCTTATTAAACAAGGGGCAGTAAAAGACACCTTGAATAATATTGATCAATTCTCCCCAAAGCTTTCTTCTTTTATAAATGTTATTTTTATATATGGCTTTAATTCATAATGCAAGAGCATTATTTTCCTTCAGTCTTTTAGTTTTAAAGTAATTTAAATTGAAATTTATAATGTTTGTCAAATTTCATTTTGCAGATTTATACTTGTCATTTATATTTCTGTATAGACTCAAGTGTCCCTAATGGTTATCTGTCCCAGGGTCCTTTGAACTGGTTAACCAATGGCTTCCTAAATTTCTTATTGTTAAAGAAGTGTTGACTAGTATGTCCTCATATTTCTCCTGTTCCATTACTTCCCTATGTTACTTTATAATATTACTCATTACAGTTCCTTAACATTAATTCTGTTTAGATAAGTTCTGTTGTTTCCCTTCCAACTTAATGATTATCTCTTAATCTGCAGTGACTCCACTGATGACCCTGTTGTAGGAGTCCATGTAACTGATTTTGTGTCTGTCTGCATGCATGCATGTGTGTGTATTTCAAGTATGATACTGAATACTTTCCATAACTTCCATCTACCAAGTATAAAATATGACAAATTCATACATGTTGTTTAGCCTCTGCAGTAGGACACTTAAATGAATTCCAATGCCTTTAGACAAATACTACCAGGAATGCATGCATTTGAACAAGTTGATGTTATTAGTTATTCTTATACATGTTTCATAATGATGAACAGAGAAGACTTGGAGAGCTAATATAAGCTCTCTCAATTACAGGTTCATTGGCTGTCACATCTGCCCATGGTTGGCTTTAACTATAGTTTAATATGTAGCTGAAATTCCTCTGTGCATGCAGTGGTTACATCTTTTGTACACACATTCCACAAAGTGAGCAATTTCCTGGATTCTACATATTCTTGGAAGGGACTTGTCTTTGGAATTTAGATTATGTGAATGAATGTGAATTCAAACTTGTGAAAGGGTCACTGAAAATTATGATTTTGTAGATTAACTGGATTTTAAAACAAGGGTTGAGGAAGTTTTAGTGTAGATTTTAGCAACTTATGTGCAAATGCAACCTCTCTTATCCATTGCTATTACTTGGAGAATCATTTTTATGTATAACATCACATTTACCAGTGCACTATCCACTTCCAAATCTTAAAAATGTAATGATACCTCAACTCAGCCCTTTTCTAACTGATCCTATCCCATCTGTTCTGCTGATTCATTGTTTCTTTACTCATTCCTTCTTTTATTTGTTCTTTCATGTTCCCTCCATCCTTCCTGTCTATCTCCCGGTTGTCCCTCTTAGTTTCTATCCTTCCTTCCCCCTCCTTCCCTCTCTCCTTCCCTACTTCCTTCCCTCCTTCCTTCCTTCCTTTTTCTTATATTTTTGGGACTGAATCCTATTAAATCAAGCCAAAATGTGTAATGTCCTAATCACTGCAATGACTTATCAAATCCAGTGGAAATCATTTCTACAAAGTATTTTGTATACATTAATACAAATTCTCTGTTATTTCTGTCACTGAGTTAATGAAGATCTTCAATACTAAAGAGAAAATATCAGGCAATTCTTTCATTTCTTTATGCAGAGTAAACTTTAAAACCTGAGTTCTGTTGCTCAGAAACTTACCTTATAATATGGACATCAGTCTATGGAGATATGTGGCCTTGAGGCAAGCATTGAAAATTTTTGTATATGACTTTCTCATCTGGGATAAAATGAAATAGTGCAACAATTTCATGGAGATATAATCACAGGGAATGCAGGCATGAATAAAATTGTCCAGTTGCTAATAAGCTGCATAGATATGCACATTATTACTGTTGCAGTGAGGAAATTTTCCTTATTGTCTTAGGATTTCTGGTTAGTTGTGAAAATATCAGGAGAAGGACAATTTAACTATGGTGAGTATTCAAATGTATTCCATAAAATTTTGCATGACAATAGGGTGGAACATGGCAAGGCAAAAGCCAGCACCCCTCACAATTCATTTGAGTGTGTTTAATTGAGAGTATTTTTTTCATTTCAGAGTATTTTTAATTTTTAATACATATAAATATTGATCACTTTAATCACCCTAACTCTCCTGCCCTCTCCTTTCTTACCTTTCCCTGATCCCCTATCCCATTACCAAAAAAAATTATTTTTCATTATTTCATATTCTGTGTGTGTGTGTGTGTGTGTGTGTGTGTGTTGTGTGTCTGAGGCAGGATCTCACTACATAGTTTAGTTTAGGCTGTGCACTCATGATGTAGGCCACTGGAGATGATCCTCCTACCCCAGATTTCTGAATGCTTAACTTGCAGACTGATCTCACTATGTCTACCTCTAGGTTTTCTTTCTTTCTTCTTCTTCTTCTTCTTCTTCTTCTTCTTCTTCTTCTTCTTCTTCTTCTTCTTCTTCTTCTTCTT
>NW_004624864.1:4751719-4767039 GCF_000247695.1 Heterocephalus glaber
TCCTCCTCCTCCTCCTCCTCCTCCTCCTTCTTCTTTTCTTCTTTAACAGGGAGAGCATTTGACAAAATGTCTTGTTATGTAGTCTGGGCTGACTTCAAATCTCAGTTATTGTCTTGCCTAAGTTTGTCATGTGCTGTGATTACACAAATACAACACTATGTCTTGTAATTTTTTTTCTTTTCTCTTCACATTACTTACATGTTGTCTTTCTCATATAACAGAAGTCATGCATTCAAAAATATTTGTCCAAGCCAGCAGATATTCAGCTCTGTGAGGAGATTGGGGAGCCACATGGTCACTAGTTTGGGACATGAGAGAGCCAGCAATCAGGTAAAACTCTGATAAATGGTATTTAAAAAGAGGAGTAGCTGAAGTACTTCACAGGCACAGAATAAATGGTTGCTCAGTGTGGAGGAGAATCTCCCCCCTCATGCTGACAAGAGAGAGCCATCCCCATGTTACAAGTGAAAAAATTGCTACCAGAGAGAGGGTCTGAGGAGGAGACCTGAGTGCAGCCTACCACACAGGAAGGTAGTGGTGCTTCTCAGTATTTCCTTGTGCACTGAGACAGCCTTGGATCTGGCACCATCTCAGAAGCCCCCTCTCCCTGTGCCTAAGTACAATAAGCAGGAGAAGGATTTTGACAACACTCCTGCTGAGAGGTATCTGGAATCACTTTCTCTATTTTGGTAGGTGGAGTAGGAGACCAGACATTTCCACATTTTCTATTCTTCAGGATGCAACAGCCACTTCTCTCCAGACAAACAGTGAGACCTTCTTATGAGTTAGGTTGGATCCCAGAAAAGGCCAGGTGGGATGCAAAAGAGTGAAATCAAGAGTCTGAGGAAAATGGCCTCCTGCGTGGCTGACTGGAGAGCAGACAGCAGAATGGGTAATTCTCCATGGAGTGAGACAGGGAGCATGAGGCCCGCTGGTGGTGAGCACATCCAGCCCAGTGAAGGGAAACAGGAGGGGAAAAAAGGCCAGGATACAGAAAACAAGGTGCTTTGAGCACTGCTGCAGGCCAGAGTTCAGGCACAGGAGGACTTATGGGATTTGGGAGTCTGAGGCTTGGAGCAGTGCTGCAGAGATGTGTGGAAGACTGGGAGTGTGCAGTGCCTTACCTCAGTGAAGACCCTGAAATGCCAGGCCCTCTCCTCTGCTCTAGTCTGTCAATAGTAACCAGGACAACATATAGACACTGGTCATCCAAGCTTCTGGGAGCCAGGCCTGGGAACTGAGGCACTGGGGCCATGGCAGGGACCTGCACATAGATTATGCAGAAACCTCATTTTCCTCTCACACTCAATCCCAACAGCAGAGGGGATGAGGGCAGCTGTGGTCCAGGCTCCCCAAGAACAAACCTGGGAGAGCACAGAGGTCACCACGGAGGCCAGAGCTCAGCTCCAGACTACAGGATATGGCCTCTCCCACCTGGACAGAGGCTAAGAAGACACATGGAAAGACAATATGATTTCCACTTTGCTCCTTCTATTAGGCCCTGTCCCACAGTGGAATTCTACAGGAAATACTGGTCTCCAGTCCAGATGCCCCACAAGGAGGCAGAATCACTGTGTGTGATTTTGTAAGCATTATGCTATTGTGAGTGCATCTGTAGGGTCTTACCTTGTTTTGTTAGGTTCTCTCCTGCCAGGGTTGTTTCACAGGCTTTCTAACGTTCGAGCACACAGGTATCCGCTAATTCTTCAACTGGATAAACTCTCCTCTACTTCTCTCCCTTTTAATTTATATTCCCCTCCTTTCTCTTCTTTCTTCCTCCTCCTCCCATGCCTCTTGAGTATCCCCTCCCTCCCTCTTTTCTTCTTCTGTGTGAATGTTCTCAGTAAGACATTTCCCCTCAGCCCATCCCACCTACTTCCTCCCTCCTGCTTTCTGATCCTAAATTAGGAAAAATATTGGAGAGTTTATCAAAAAATTATAAAGTATAAGTTGGTGAATGATTTCTTCTTTAGATATTGACATTAGCAATGATTTCTCTGTCTTCATAAAGCAGCGGTAAGAATTCAACCTCACAGAAAAATTCTGCAAAAAGACCCTAATGCTAACTCTTTGTTAACCCATAATAAAATATTTCACCTTTCTATTGTGTTTTAATTTCTCATTATTCTTCTGAAGACAACATCTTACATGATTATATATAATAATGCAAGTATTTTCCTACCTATCACTACCAATTTTATGATAGTATCTGGGCTAGTTATGTCTTTCTGCTTATTTTTCTTTATAAAATAAAAAAAAATCAGGTACACTAAAATGATAAAATATATTACATGAATGTAGCCTGTACCTGAAGCCAGCCAGCCAGGCAAACCAGAATGTAGGTTCTGCACCATTCCTGTGGGGCCTGAGGATGCCTATTCATCCTCTCAGTTCCGTTAGTAAAGACTGGAGTCCTGTCCAATGCATGAGACATGAGGGGTTCATTAGTAATAGGCTAAAATACCCAGTCTGGAAAAATATATTGAGTCAAAAAATTAGGATAAAATATTCCATGCACTGTAGTAAAATAATTATGCAAACTTAAAAGTACACATCCAAATTAGCTTTTTCTCACTAAAGAAAAAATGTCTGAAGAAAATTAGTATTATGTAAACAAATTGAAACAAGTAAAGAATTTCTTCATTTTTTCTTTTAATTTTAATTTTTCCTACTTTTTTCTAGTGAATATGCATTATGGCTATGGCCAAGTCATTCACTTAATTATAAAATATTTTCATGTGAAAAATTTGATTTTTCCATCCTTCACAGTTTCAATTGTTAAGAAAGTAGGACTCAGGAAATTTCTTCTCTAAATTCCTAGTCAAAAAAATACTGATTAATCACACAAATGTAAACATTGTTCTTAGCAAGTTTATATAACTATGTGTCTATGTAAGAAGTAAATAAATGAAGTTCTGCAGAAACTTGGAGCATCACATGAAGAGGTGAAGTGTTTGGGTCTAAATGTGGGACTTCTAAGAGAAAAGAAAAAAGTCTAGTGCTCATTAAATCCTTGAACTTTTGTCCTTGGAATCAGACAAAGATATCTTCCCTGGAAATTGTTCGCCAAGGATGACCAAAGGCTGCAGTACTGAATGCACAGTGTATGAGGCTGACTGGGAGGAGAGGCAGACACTGGTCTGTTCCCACTCACAGGTCTGCCTCAGAATCTTTTCAGAGGAAACTTTGGGGTGACCTTTCCATCTGATCAAGACTTGAACAAAATTTCTAGGGTGATACAATTTTCCTCAGAAAAAAATTATGAATGCAGAACAACATAAATCGCCCCTAGAAAAGCAAATAGATTATAAAAATTTTCAGTTAACTCCATGATTTTGTATTTTATTTCTGAGAATATTTTGTGCTTGAAAACTTCTGTACAGACTACATTAGAAGAAATTATTTCATCAACCTTCGTGCACTGTATCATTCTGAGAACAGGCAGGGATTCTACTAGATAAAATAAAGGGGATTTGATCAAAAAATATGAACACACATATCACTTGTGTCTCACCATAAGTAATGTTAAGATTTGCAGAAAAAGGAATATAGAGTTTGTGAAATAAAAGTATAATAGCAATGTGCATATTCTAAAAAAATAATGTTTTTAGGATAAGTTTTTTTGAGTGGGCAAGTTCAAAAATACATTATTACCAGAGTTGAAGGTTCATACTGACTCTGGCTACCTCAAAAAAGATGGGGACAAATTATTTTGATGGAAAGAAAAGGGTTTATTTATGCCACAGGTGAGACAGGAGTGTCTGCTCCCCACAAATCTCTGTCTCCCTGTGTTAATTTCTGACAGGGCTTTTATGTCCAAGTGACTCCAAGCTCCCTGCTTCCCTTTTCCAAGTTAAACCAGACCTTGACCTCCTGGAGTGGTATCTGAATATTCTTCTCAGGAAGTGATGATATTTGTGAGACTGAGCATTAATTTTGCGTGCAGTCCTTTGAGTGGGGACAGGAAGAGGATTCCAGCTGTTGGCCAGGGGAAGCTAGAGAAGCAGCCTATTTTTAAAAATCCAAAAGTTTAAAGATTAATTTTGTTTTCTATGAAACTATATCTACAGGAATTTATTATTCACGTGAAACACCTAATTACCTAGATAGAAATTACTTTAATTAGCATAATGAGTCATTTTGATTAAAAGTACAGTGAATAATACAGTAAAAATTACTTTTAGCATGTTCAATTATATATCCTTATTCAGGATTGGTAAAGCAAGTCTCGATCAGGAACACAGTATTTTAAGTCTGTTATCAGACATAAAAATTTCTAGGTCCAATCAGTGGCAAAATGTAACATCTTTTAAATAAGTAATCATTGTTCCCATTTTCTAAAGTTAAAGATGTGGATAAGAGTCCTTGGGGTTTAATAATTTCCTGAGAATTGAACATGTTAGTAATGGAAATAGTTTAGAATAGCATCAGTTTCATGCTAAAAATAGGATGTAATCCTTTAATGTATTGGAAACAAATGGGATTTTATAGCCATATCTATACATGGTGATTGTATTTTTTTCACTCTGCCTCACAAAATGTTTTCATTAGGAAGGCTATGAAATATACAGAGAAATTCACATAAATAAAAGTATTTGTGGGGATGAGGTCATTACAATAATTAATTATTCAACAGATAAGTGAAGCAGGACACCATGGGTAGATGGAACTCCACCAGTGTATCGGGCTTCATCCTCATGGGGCTGACAGACTATGCAGAGACACAGCTGGTCCTCTCCATGCTCTTTCCCCTGATTTACCTGATCACAGTGCTGTGGAATGCGGGGATGATACTGATCATTCGCCTGGATCCCCAGGTTCACACCCCCATGTACATTCACCTGTCATTTCTTGACCTCAGTTACACAAGTGTCTTTACCCCTAAAACTTTACAGAACTTACTGAATTCCACAAGAACATCTCCTTCCTGGGCTGCTTCACACAGATGTACTTTTTTATACTTTTTGATGTGGCTGAAGGTTTCCTTCTCTCGTTGATGGCCTATGATTGTTATGTAGCTACCTGTAGCCCCCTGCACTATCCAGTCATTATGTCCACAGGAATATGCCATGCCCTGCTCACTGGCTCCTATGTTATTGGCTTTGTGGAATCCACTGTTGTGATTTTCATGAGCAAAGTCCACTTCTGGAACTCCAATGTCACCCGGCACTTTTTCTGTGACACATCCCCAGTTTTAGCCCTGTCATGCAGTGACACTTCTGAGGTTGAAATCATTATATTCATTTTTGCCAGATTGAATTTAGTGCTGTCCCTCATCACCATATCTGGTTCCTATGTGTCCATCCTCTCCACTATCCTGAAAATTAATTCCACTGCTGGAAAGAAAAAAGCCTTCTCCACCTGTGCCTCCCATGTCCTGGGAGTCACCATTGTCTACAGCACTACAATCTTTACTTATCTAAAACCAAAGTCATCCTACTCCTTCGGAAGGGATCAGGTGGCTTCTGTGTTTTACACAATTGTGATCCCCATGCTGAACCCTCTCATTTTCAGTCTCAGAAACAAAGAGGTGAAAAGTGCTGCTGTTAGAGTACCTCAGAAGAGAGTGGGTTCTAGAAAATTAAAACAACAGTAATGCTAGACATTTACATTTTCCTCTTGTCTTTTTTCTAAAAATTTTTTGGTCTCATTCTAAAAAAATTAAATATTTTTTTCCTTTTTCCAAATGCTCTTTACTTAACAAACATGATCTTGCATGTTTTCAGAGACAGGTATTTATAAATTCATATTACATTTTGGAGTCATCAACTAAGTGTTAAATCTAAGGTGTAAAAAATAGGCCCAATTAAGAAAAGATTTTATGCAATAAGTGAAAATTTATGTAATTTTATAAACTATGTCAATATAGTATTTCTGTGAACCTCAATTTTAAAATAATTTTAGCATCAAAAATCAATTCATTTTTCATTTGTCATTCTGTTTATAGTTATTTTCAGGAGCAAAGTTTGGAAATATTGCTTTCATGTGAAGATTATTGCATTTCCATTCTACATATAGTGCTTCTCTCAAATTTGACAATCACTAATTTACTGAAATAATAAGGTTCTGTATGCCCACGTGCATGATATATAATACTTCCATGTCTCTCTCATCAGAATGGACATACAACTTTTAGAAGAATAAAATAAATTTTGACCATTATCACCAGAATGCTTGCAATCTTATGATATTTTGACATTATAAACTCTGCATATATCTGAATAGTGTTCCTTTATGATTTACACATTTCTTTTATTCAATTTAATTTACAAACTAGCACACAGCTAAAACAATAGGGCAGTGGTTCCCACTTTAGGATTAGGTAATATATTGAAGTAGAATTAAGTTATAGGGAAGTTATATATCTTAATGTTGAAGAGAATTTAGAAAATGATGATTGTATAAAAAAGAAATACATATCCATCATTGCTTTTTTGTACATGTTTTTTTAAATTGGTGGTTATTAATATATATGTACATATATATATACATATATATATTTAAGACAATTCCTGTCATTGCTTGCATAATCATTGCCACTTTATTTATTCACCTCACGGTTTACTATCTAATAAACTCTGTATAATTAAAACATGTAAGATTCCCATGAACTCAGCATATGAGAAAAAATGACTATTTCATTGTATAGTGCGTTGAACCTGAAATGTACTGAATTTACCAATTTGAAAATCAGTGAGCAATCACAGCTATTAGGTGGGTTACTGTGAGCCATGTGGAGACCAAAGCTTTCATCATTTTAGGTTTCTAAAGTGCAACATTTCTGTTTTAAGAGTTAAGATTTATCAATGATTTAATAATTTGACTGTTACTGATTTTATCCAAGTGGTTTAAAATGTAATATATTACTCATAGTTTCAAATCAGTGACAAAATTATGCCTTTTAGGACATCAGTATTAATTACAATCTTTTAAAATTTAACTTCAATGTCTGTTGTTTCTACTATCTATATTTGTAGATGTTCCTGGTTGTTTTCCTTTGTGACTAGGGTTAAGAATTTAATAAATCTTTATTGCTTAATATATTGTTAAGGCTCTTCTCTCATCACATAAATGTCTTAGTGATTTCATATATTTATGGACTATTTCCACTCTCCAGGTATTTTGATAAGGAATAGTTTTATATAATACTCACTTATTTGTGTCTTCATGATTTAGAAAATGTATGTTTTTTTGACTAACACATCAATAGAACATATGTCCTTGTAGACAACATTTTAGTGTAAGCCATGATTCATTTTTCATTAAATTAAAAGTGCTTTATTTTCTTTGTTGAAAGGGGTGGAAAAGGTTTATGTTATGTAATTATATAAACATAATGTAATCTATTAATCTATGGGAGCCATTCTGATTAAACTGAGTGGCTCATAGGCATTGGAGAACCATGCAACCCAGAGCAAGGGCTGGGTGTATGAGGAACTTGGGCTGCTGGCCAGGATCTGCACACAGATTATGCAGCTACTCTTTTTACTGTCAGCTTCATTCTCAATACAGAGGACATTGAAGTGTCAGGAGCCCCCACAAGGAGGAACAATTGGTTTGTGTGTGTGTGTGTGTGTGTGTGTGTGTGTGTGTTTGTACCCCAGGCACCAGGCCTGAGAATTAAAGCACTGGATCCATGGTCTGGGCCTGCATACAGATTATGCAGACCCCTCATTTTCCCCTCACCCCAAATCCCAAGCTCAGAGGGGATGAAGGCAGCTGTGGTCCAGGCTCCCCAAGAGCAAACCTGAAAGAGGACAGAGGTCACCATGGAGGAGGGGGCTCAGCTCCAGACTTTGCTAAAAGGCTTCCAATATTCGAGCAGAGGCTGAGAAGGAGACAAGGAAGAAGAAAGGAAAGATAATTGTGCTGTTCCTTCTTTACAAGGCATCATCCACCAACAGACACCAACATGGCTGTAAGTCACCTGTAAGTGTGGTGCCCTCCACTTGAGAAGCTGCTGCTGTGTTTTGAAGGTGGCCAGGGCCACATGACACAGCTGAGATCAGAAAGGGAGAGTCTTGGGCCCACTGCTAATATCCCCAGTCCCAGAGATGGACTTCCAGAAGATTCAATGGTTTCAGTAGTCCCTCCTCACTGGATCCCAGCCTTGAATCCAGAGGCTCTGTGGAGCCGGGTACCAATCACAGGCCTGCAGCTGCTGTAGGAGCAGCACTGCTCACCACTTCTTGGGTCAGTCTAGAAGGCTCATCCCATGGATTGAACCCTTGTGCTATAGCACAGGTCCCCATAAAATAAAAACTCACATTGGTATTCCTTTAAACAAGCTCCTTATTTATCTTTTAGGTAATGTGGGCTCAAATAATCCTGTCTATCTGCTCAGAACTCATGTTCAGGAGTAGGGTAGGTAGAATGGTGGAATCCAAAGAAAAAGCAAAAAGTACAAGGGGAAGTTGCAGTTAGGGAGCTGCAGAGAGCAGCAGCCAACAAAGCCCACCAGTGGAGACCAGCACCCAGCAGAGTTCACAGACAGTGTTTGGCACAAACCAGCTCTGGAAGTGGCGACTGGCAGCCTCACAGGCCAGCGCTTGATAGAGATCTCTGTGAAATTCACTTCCAAGTGTTCTCCAGGATTCCAACCTTGAAAACCGACCCTTAGGGGTGCAGATGGGCCCTGGAGAGGATTTTTGTTGTACACAGGTTGGGCACCAAAGAGAGTACAGGTGGGGCACCTCCTGTACGTGTGAAAAGCAGTATCTCAGAGCTAGAAGCTCATCTGTCTTCACACACCACTGTTTCATGACCAAATGCAGCTCCTGTATGAGCTGTCATCCTAATGCATGGGGGAGACTGATGTGACGATCTGAACATTTCCACCAGCCTTGGGGAACTTTCTTTGCTTTCAGCCAGCTTGCTTGTTTATTAGCCTCTGTGTTGTAAGTGTAGTTTCTCAGGAGGAAAGGGGAAAGAGGACTCATGGTAGGCAGGATGACTAAGAGTACAGCTGGCCACAGGGCTGCCTCTCTGGCTGTGTGATCTGCAAGTTGATTTCCTTTAGCCTTGAGTATTTTGTCCCATTGGTGACTATGAACATAAAAGATGGCCACCTCCTTGGGAAGCCATACTACCTCTAGGAGAGACAATATCTCTTTTTGTTCTTGAGAGTCTTTTGTTTTGCAGTCAAAAGCCCTTTCTCCTTGTAAATGCTCACATGGTCATGTAAATTAGCAAAGGCATAGCTACTATCTCTGTACATATTTATCTTCTTTTCCTTTCCCTAACTCAGGGCCTGGTTCAAGGGGCTCAGTTCCATCTTTTGGGCCAAGTTTCCTTCAGGCAGAGGCTGGGGACAGAGTTGATCAGTTGTAGTAAATTTAGTCCCCTCCCTCTGCACCCCACTTATCACCAAGCTTCTTCCATCTGTGAAGAGGGTGGCATCTGACACAACCAAGGTCTGTTAAGTTTGATCCAATCATATTCCTGGGTCTGGTCCAGTACATCTTCACAGTCATGAATTGGGCTGTCTGGGTCATCATCAGGCATGAGTGTAGGCAGATGGAGAACCTGTCCTGATGAGAAGATTATACAAATCAAGAGGCTGAGTAACTGAGTGGGGCAGCTATTTAACATTCATTTGTTAGCCCCCAAGCAGAGGACCTACTGCATGTGGAGCAATTAGGACTTCTTCCTATCTGAGGGTCAACTTATTAGTCCCCTTGACCAATAAAGCTGTGGATCCTACCATGCAAAGCCATGAAGGCCATCCTGAGGCCACAGGATCTAATCTTTTGGAGAGATATGCCACAGGGCACTTCCAGGGTCCCAAGGACTATAATAGGACTTACTTAGCAATCTTCCTTACCTCATGGGTGAATAGATGAAAGGGCTTAGTAATTTCAGGTAGTTGCAGAGCCAGGGCTGATACCAGAGCTCTTTTCGGATTCTGGAAATTTTTCTTCATCTAATCCCCACCATAGGGATTGATTTCTTTCTGTTGCAGAATGGTGGTTCCACACTATTTCAGCAAACCTAGGCATCAACATGCAACAGTATCCAGCTGGAAGTAGAAATTATCATACTTGATTTTTGGTATTTGGTGTGGATATCTGGAGGATGGCCTTTTTCCTAGCCTGGGACAAATCTCTTCTTCCTTTTGAGAATGCATACCCCATGTATGATATTTTAGGAGCACAGAGTTGTGCCTTCCTGGGCGTGATGCAGTATCCCAACTCCTCTAGTAACTTAAGAAGCTCTTGTGTCCCCTGCAGATATTCTGAATATCTAGTAGGATCTACTAACAAATCATCCACATATGGAAGCAGGGTGAAGATAAGGTGGTGGGATGAAAACCTCACTAAGTCCTTCTGAAAGGGCCTCTCTGAAAAGGGTGGGTGTATTTTGAATCCTTCAGGAAGTCCAATTAAGATGAGCTGGCATGAGTCCCTGGAAACAGTCAGTCCACAGGAAGTCAACAATAGGCTGGAAAGCTGGGTGAAGGGACACACTGAAAAAAGCATCCTTTAAATCTAGCACAGCATACACTTGGTGCTCAGCATACAGCAAACTCAAGAAGGTATAGGGGTTGGGGACCACAGGAAGCCAAGTTACCACTGGCTTGTTAGCTTCTCTCAAGTCCTGACCATGCTTGAAATCTGATGTCCGCAGTTTTTATACAGGCAGGAGTGGGATGTTTCATGGAGACAGACAGGGACTTAATATCCAAAAGCCCAACAACCTCTTAATGTGAGGAGCTACCACCATCTGGCCTTCTGAGAGATATGGTATTGTGGAGGTCTCATCCCAGCAATGGGAATGCCCTGTCCAGCATGGCAGTGTTGGACAGCTTCCATGGCCCCCTACATGGGGATACTTTTTGATGAAAGCTCTTCCAGGAGATTTATTAACACTTACCTCTCTGTGCCAGTGTCCACCATGACAGGGACCAGTTGGCCCTCTACTTTAACATTGAACATTGGTCCCAGGGACCAAGAGAGAAGGATTCCTGGTCCTCTCAGTCTGAATCTTCCTTTCCCTCAGGTGTGGGGTGGGATATTGACAGAGGGCCTGTTGGGGGCATTCAGTAATCCAGTGCCCTTCTTCCTTGCAATGGGCACATTGATTTCTGCCCAATGGCTCATGTACTCCTGGCTTTCTAGGCACTCATGGGTTGGGCTTCCAGGGATTGTGTCCTTTGGGGTCCTCTCTGATGGCAGCTGACAAGATCCTTGCCTGTTTTCTGTCTGATGTTTCTGCCATGACTATGGCAAATTATTTTTTTAAATGCCTGTTGTCAAAGACCTTGCGAATTTCTTCTACTAGCTGAAGTGTGTTCATTCCTTGGGATCCCTCCAACTTTTAAATTTTCTCCTAATATTGGATGTGGACTGAGTAACATAGGCCTAAGAGCTCTAGTCTTCTCTGGAGCTGAGGGGTCAAACAGGGAATAAACCTAGAAGGCCTCTCTGAGGCTCTCCAGGATTACCTCATGGGACCTGTCTGGTCCCTGTGTTACATCTGTGCTTTTTGACAGATTTATAGGTTTCTGAACTCCTGTTCAAATCCCATTCAACAATTTCTGGTAAAAAGTGATGCAAGCCTGTTTTCCCCCTGAAGAATTTGGATCCCATTCAGGCTGCTCCACAGACAAAACCTTTTTTCAACAATTTGTGGCCCTCTCCTCTCAATGCTCCACCAATAGGACCTTCCTAGCTCCATCCTCATCCTGTCCCATTCCTCAGCACTGAACATGGTCAGTAACTACTGGTGACAGTCATCCCAGTTTTTTAGATGAGTCCTAGAGCTGTACTCTATCAGAGAAATCAGAACCTTGGGTTTATCAAAGAATGCTGGACTCGGTTTTCCTGTTGTAGAGGTCAGAAGTGGACAAAGGAACATATAGCAGGATGGCACATTTCCCAGGCCTGCCCTATTGGGAGGATGGGCCTCCTGTAATGGCAAGAGTGTCTCTGGATTGCATCTTCCTGAGGTGGTGCCCTCCTTCAAGGATGAGAGATGCTCCTCTATAGGGGGAGAGGTGGTAGAAAAAGTAGAGAAAAAATGAGGGAGTTGGTTGAAGTAGGGACTCAAAGGATAGGAGAGGGGGGCAAACTAGGGTTATATGGAGGTGCATGGGGGAGGACTTCCCTAGCTTATGAATGCTTCAGGACTGACTGCATGAAGACCAAGTACGTAACAGATTGTTAAGATGATGACCACATGGTAGAGAGACTTAAGGCAGGCCAGAGATAGCCAATAATAGGAACTGTAAGAACAAATAAAAAGAGAAGATGCCCTGATATAGATAAAGAAGCCTTAGTGTGTATGTGGTACACCCTTGAATGATGTCTGAACAGAAGAAGGAAGTGGGTATAGCTCTGTGGGCTGAACCACTCAGTTGGTTGACTAGCTGAAGCCTCTCAGCCATTTAAAGACAGTCCAGGTTTTAGGGCGTATTTATCTTGTCATGGGAGCATATATTTGGTCTTTCTTAGATGTGCACATGAACTGCAGTATGACCTCATTCAGACCCCATAACTCCGAGGGGGAATCCTCCTCTTTGTGTGTTACTATTCAGTCACCCATTCAACCAACAGTCATTTACAGGCCAAAACCATTCCAACACATCACCAGGGATGTAGCAATTTGGCTGATATTCAGAAATACCAGACCAGACAAGACCAGCCCAGATGGCCACCTCAGTCATTGTGACCTTAGGAGGTTCCTAGGGAACACCTTCGTCAAGGATCACTTTTAGTGATAAGTTGTTTTTAACAAGGTAAATGATGTCGATCCATGAGCAATTGGGTTCTATTCACTTCTAATATCCTTTTCAATTTTTTTCACTTTTCTATTATTTTCATTTTTATATTTTTATTACCTTAATCTCAGGGAGCTGGTCTACATACATGACATTTCCTAATTCTCTTATGTAAGTTTCCCATCCAATCTCTGCATGTCTTCAACCTCATCTCTCATATGTATATGTTTCTTTCCATTCATTTTACTTAATTCCTATTACTGCTTGTTATTCTAGGAACTTTCATTACATCATTAGGTTATTTATTGATGATCCTTTTTTCTTTCTGACAGAGGCACAGTGCTAAACTTTCTTCAGAATTATTTTCCTTGTGTCCTTCAGAGTCTGATAAATTGCATCTGAATTATCATTTAATTATATGAATTATGGAATTTCTCCTTTTATACCTTCAGGAACCCAGTGATTATTCAGTCATGCAATTTTCAATCCCTGTGCTAGTCTTTTTGCTGTGTTTCCTTGTTATTGCTTTATAGATTCATCTTACTGTGATACTATGGGGCATTTGAGATTGTTTTAATATTTTAAGTTCAATAACATTTCTTTATAGGCTTAAAATATGGTGTATTTTTGAAAAATTTTCAGGGGATGCTGCAAAGAATGTGTACTATTCTGTTTTTTAAATGAAAATCTCTGTAGTATTGTTAAATCTATTTGAATTATCTTATAATCTAACTCTAATTTTTTCTTTGTTGTTTTATTTCTAGTTGACCATCTATTTGTGAGAGTAGAATACTGAAGACACCTACAATTATTGCCTTGAATTCTGTGTGACCTTTTATGTCAAGAGCTATTCATGAAACTGAGTGCATCAATGTTGAGTACATTCATATTTATAGTGGTTGTCTCTTGGTAAATTGCTTCCTTTGTCAATAGGCAGCAGCTTTCTTTGTCTACACTGAATAATTTCTCTTTGAAGGATCTAAGCATAGTTACTCTGGCTTGTTAAAAGTCTTCAAGTGGACTGAAGTGTCCTTTTCCTCTCAATCAGTGTCTTTCTGGGCTTCATGTGATTCTTCCCAGCAACATATAAGGGTATTTTGTTTTGATCCAATCTGTCATTTATGTCACTCGGTGAAGACATAAAACAATTTCACTAAATATTGTTAAGTATTTTTTATTAATTTTACTCATTAATTTTATTAATTTATTACATGGTCTTTTTCTAGTGTTTGTTTAATATGTGATATTTCATTTTCTTTTTTAATCTAGTCCCACAAAGAGATTCATTTTTTCCCTTACTCTCATGATTGTGACTGTCCTTTTTACTTGTTTTGAAATATCCCTTTAGAATTTTTGAAACACTTTTTATTCAGTAAGTATTTCTTTTGATTTATCTTTGAAGGTCTTTATTTTTCTTTTAATTTAACTAGCTGCAGCAATGTAAGTTTGTAAATATTTTCTTCAGAGCTTGAAGCACATCTGTTCAAGTCCTTCTGGCATTTAGATTTTCAGTTGAAAAAGTTTTGGTTTTGCTTTGATTTAATACTTCTGAGGGATTTACTATTTCCTTGTATCTGCCTTTAACCTTCTATGTCAAAATTTACTGGCAATTTGACTAAGATATGCCATGAGGAGTTACTTTTTTGGTCATGTTTATTTGCCTCAGTTCCCTAGTAGAAGTTTCTCCTACAGTTCCTTTGAATAGGTTTTCTATACCATTGACCTGTACTCTATCATCCTACTTGAGTCTTCATTTTATTATTTCAGGTTTTCACATGTTTCTCAAATAATCTTCTCATTACTGATTTCTTTGTTCTTTATTGGGCCATTGTTGCAAAACATCCACTTTGCCATTTAATTCTGATATTGTCTCTTGCTATTCATTTTAATTTTTGTTGCAAATTTCAAGTGAATTTTTCATTTGATTACATAAAAATTGACTTCCAGGATATCTTAATTCTTTTTCCAGAATGTCTGTTTTTCATAATTTCAGTCTAGTATATATTGTACCATGCTTTCTTCCTGGAATCACTCAGTTCTCTCTTGCATCTTCTATGATCTCATTAAATATTTAAGCATTTCATTAATTCAGCTTCTTATTTGAGCCATCTTCACACTGATCATTTTCACTGTCACTTTTATAAATTATTTGAAATTTCTTCCACTGCAATATTAGTGAGATCAGTTTTTGGAAGGAAATTATGAATTTGGGAAATACATTTTTCCCATTTTCTGATGGTTCTGTGAGTGTGTGTGTGTGTGTGTGTGTGTGTGTGTGTGTGTACATGAGTTTTGACATTTGAAGATCACCAGGAGTGGAGAGTGAAAGATCCATTGTGTAGAGATCTTTTGGGTAAGTGGTTTGTTTTGTGATGGATCTAATTTGTGATGTGTCATCATGAAAGCATGCAGTCTACCCATTGGTTTTCAACTTTGGCATGAGTTTGAGCTCTTTCCACTTTTTTTGAGGACATAATAGCCACCAATAATGTCAATAGCTCATGAACACACCATATATCAACATGGCCTTTAAACTTCTTTGCAAAATTCATGACTCAGGAACAGAAAGGAAGAATAACAAGGTGGGAAAGGAGGAAAATAG
>NW_004624864.1:4833767-4855328 GCF_000247695.1 Heterocephalus glaber
GATTTGTAAAACAAAGGAACATTATTCAGAAATATGTAGTGTTTATTATGTCAAAATGTTACAGGATTCCAATCCTTCTTGTGATAATGGATGGCACTTATTTTATTGTCCTAAAAGTTTTATGTCCATCCTCTGATGAGAGAGACTTGGAATTATTGTATATTATGCAGGAGGGCATACTGAATCTTATGATTTCAGGGAATTAGTGTTTGTGAAATGCTAGAGAAGCACCAGAACTAGAATTTAAATGCACTAAGTTTGTTTTTGTATTTTTTTGGATGAGGGATCCAACTCAGGATCTTCCCCTTGCAAGGCAGGTTGAAGCACCACAGAGCTAAATACTGAGCCCTAAATGCAATAAACTTCACTTGAAAGCAACTGTCCCAAAGTTTGATGCTGAGAATTACTATAAATAGAATGACATATGAAAAATGAATCACTTTTTCATTGTAAAATTATTTTAAAATTGAGGTTTGCAAAAATATATTTATGTAGTTTATAAAATTACAAAAATTTTCAATTTTGCATAAAAATTTTTAATAGGGCAGATTTTTTTACACCTCAGATTTAACAATTAATTGATGACTCCAAATTATGATATGAATTTGTAAGTATCTGTCTCTCAAAATATCCAAGATCATGTTAGCTAAGTAAAGAGCAACTGGAAAGGGGAAAAATGATTTAATTTTTTTAAGTGCAAACAATGAATATCTGAGAAGAAAAAAAGACAAGGGGAAAAGTATAAATGCCTAGCATCCTTGTGATTTTAATTGTCTACAACCCACTCTTTTCTTCAGGACTCTCAGGGCAGCATTCTTCACCTCTTTGTTTCTGAGACTATAAATGAGAGGGTTCAGCATGGGGATGACAATTGTGTAAAACACAGAAGCCACCTGATCCCTTCCCAAGGAGTAGGATGTGGTCGGTTTTAGGTAAGTAAAGATCATAGTGCCATAGAAGATAATGACTCCCAGCAGATGAGAAGCACAAGTGGAGAAGGCTTTTTTCTTTCCAGCAATGGAATCAATTTTCATGATAGTTGAGAGGATGGACAGATAGGATGCAGATATAGTGATGAGGGACAGCAATAAATTGAATCCAGCACAAATGAATATAATGATTTCAACCTCAGAAGTGTCACTGCAGGACAGCGATAAAACTGGGGTTGTGTCACAGAAGTAGTGTTGGATGACATTAGAGTTGCAGAAGTGCAGTTGGCTCACTGAAACCGTAACTGGAGTGCAATACACAAAGGCCATTACATAGGATCCAGAGAGCAGGGCATGGCATAGTCTTGGGGACATAATGACTGGATAGTGCAGGGGGCTACAGATAGCTACATAGCGATCATAGGCCATGGAGGAGAGAAGGAAACATTCAGAAGAAAGGAAGAAACCAAAAAAGAACATCTGTGTGAAGCATCCCAGGAAGGAGATGCTCTTGGTGGAAGTCAGTAATGTCTGTAAGGTTTTAGGGGTGATGACACTTGAGTAGCTGAGGTCAAGAAATGACAGTTGAGTGAGAAAAAAGTACATGGGGGTGTGAAGCTGGGGATCCAGGCGAATGATCAGTATCATCCCCACATTCCCCAGGACCGTGATCAGGTAAATCAGGAGAAAGAGCACAGAGAGGACCAGCTGTGTCTCTACAGAGTCTGTCAGCCCCATGAGGATGAAGTCAGGCACACTGGTGGAGTTCCATCTACCCATGGTGTCCTGCTGCACTTTTCTGTTGAATAATAAATTTTAATAATTTCCTTGTCTCCAAAAATATTTTCATTTATGTGAATTTCTCAGTATTTCTCATAGCCTTCCAAGAAATTAATGAAAACTATTTTGAAGAAGAGTGATAAAATAAAATCACCATGTATACATATGGATGTAAAATGCCATTTCTTTCTGATACATTAAAGAGTTACATCCTGTTTCTAACATGAACCCGATGCTATTGTATTCTCTTTCAGTTATTAACGCATGCAATTCTCAGGAAATGTTATATCATAATGACTCTTACATCCTTATCTTTGGAAAAAAGGACACACAGATTATCTATGTAAAAAAGAACAGTTACATATTGGCACCGAGTCTACCTAGATATTTTTCTTCTTATAACAGATTTACAATACTGTGTTTCTGATCAGGATTTCTTTTACCAATCCTGAAGGCAGATATATAATAGACCATGCTAAAAACTATTTTTAGTGTCTTATTCATTGTCCTCTTTTTCCCAATGACTTATTATATTAATTAAAGTAATTTCTGTCTGGGGAATTAAGTGAATCACAATAATATTAAATTCCTGAAGATATAGTCACAGGGACAGAAAAATCAATCTTTATAACTTTTGGATTTTTAAAAATAAGCTGCTTTTCCAGCTTCCCCTGGCCGAGAGCAGGAATCCTGTCCCTGTCCCCACTCAAATGACTGCACAGAGAATGAATGCTCAGTCTCAGAAAGATCAGGACTGCCTGCCTGAGAAGAACATTCAGATCCCACCCCAGGAGGTCAAGGTCTGCTTTAACTTGGAAAAGGGAGGCAGAGAGCTTGCAGTCACCTGGAGATTAAAGCCCTGGCAGAAATTAACACAGGGAGACAGAGATTTGTGGGGAGCAGAGGGCCCTATCTCTCCTGTGGAATAAACAATCTCTCCTCTTTCCACCAAAATGAGTTTTCCCTAAATTTGTTGAGGCAGCCAGAGGTGGAATTGACCATCTTCTCTGGTAACAATATTCTTTTTAACTTGCCAGTCAAAATCGATTTTCCTAAAAAAATTATATTTTAGAATATGTACATTGCTTGAATACATTGATTTCAAGAACTCTATATTCTCTTTTCTTCAAATCTTAACATTACTTATGATAAGTGTGATTACAAATGATATGTGTGTACATTGTTTTTCATAAAATCCCCTTTATTTTATCAATATAATCCCCTTCTGTTCTCAGAATGATACTTACTGTGCACTAAAGTGGCTGAAAAAATTGTCTTCCAATGTTGTCTGTTTAGAAATTTGTCATGCAAAAAATATTCTCAGAAATAAAGTAGGAAACCATATAGTGAACTTAAAGCTTCTGTAATTTGTTTGCTTTTCTAGTGGTAATTTATCAGTATGTTTTCTTGCTTCCATCTTTTTATTCTGAAGTAAAGTGTATCACACTAGAAATTTTTTTCAAGTCTTGATCAGATGGAAAGCTAACCCCAAAGTTTCCTCTGAAAAGAGTCTGAGGGAGACTTGTGAATGGAAACAGATGAGTGTGTGCCTCTCCTCCTAGTCGGCCTCATATATTGTGCATTCAGAACATTACAGCCTTTGGACATCCTTGGGGAGCAATTTCCAGGGAAGATTTCCTGGCCCAATTCCAAGGAGAAAATTTCAAGTATTTAATGAGGACAAGATTTTTGTCTTTTCCCTTAGAAGTCTCACATTTAGACATAAGAACTTCACCTCATCATGTGATGCTCTAAGTTTCTGCTGAACTTCATTTACTTACTCTTTAATTTGACACAGAATTATATAAACTTATCAGGAATAATGTTTACAGTTGAGTGATTGATCAGGAGTTATTTGGCTAGGAAGATAGTGAAGAAATTTCTTGAGTAATACTTTCTTTACAGTTGACACTATGAAGGATGGAACAATAAAATTTTTCACTTGGAAATAATTTATACTCATGAATGACATGACCATAAACATAATGCTTATTCATTTGAAAAAAATAAAAAATATTAAAATTCAAAGAAGAAAATAAACCAATTCAAGACTTGTTATATTTTGTTTTCATAATAGTAGTTTCCTTCAGTATTTTCCTATTTCTGAGATAAAACTGATTTGGATGTGTACTTTTAAGTTTGCATAATTATTACACTACAATGCATTGAGTATTTTGTCCTAGTTTTATGACTGAATATATTCTGCCAGGACTGGTCATGTTAGCTTATTACTAATGAGCCCCCTCATGTCTCATGCAGTGGACAGGACTCCAGTCTCCACTAACAGAACTGAGAGGATCAATAGGCATCCTCAGGCACCACAGGAATGCAGCAGAACCTACATTCTGGTTTTTCTGTCTGGCTTGCTTCATCTACAGGTTTCATTCATGTAACATAATTTATCATTTAGTGTACCTGAATTTTTATTTTATAAAAGAAAACTAAGCAGAAGGACACAACCAACCTGGATACTCCCATAAAATTAGTAAGGAGTTGTGGGAAAATATCTGCTTTGCTATATATAGTCATGTAAGATGTTGTCTTGAAAAGAATAACAAGAAATTAAAACATAATATTAAAGCTCAAGGACTTTATGAAGGGGTAATTGAGGGTGAGGGTTAGTGTCTTGTTGCTGAACTTTTCTATGAGGTTGAATTCTTAGCACTGCTTTGTGAAGACAGAATAATCATCACTAATGTCAATATACAAAGAACAAATCATTTGTCAACATATAATTAAGAATTTCTTTGAGCAATTTTCCAACATATTTTCTAATTTAGGATCAGAAGGAAGGAAGGAAGAATTAGGTGGTTGGGTTAGGGGGGAAAGTTCTTAATGACTCTCTCTCTATATATATATAGAGAGAGAGAGAGAGGGAAGGAGGGGATACTCAAGAGTTATGGGAGGAGGAAGAATGAAGAACAGAAAGGAGGGGAATATTAATGAAAAGGGAGAGAAGCAGGGGAGAGTGGAACCAAGTAAAGAATTAGCAGATACCTGTGTGCTAGAACGTTAGAAAGCCTGGGAAACAAGCCTGGCAGGAGAGAACCTAACAAAACAAGCTAAGACTATGTAGTTGCGCACACACAATAGCATACTGCTTCCATAATCACACACAGTGATTCTGCATCCTTGTGGGGGCATCTGGACTGGAGACCAGTATTTCCTGTAGTATTCCACTGTGGGACAAGGCCTAAAGGAAGGAGCAACAAGGAAATCCCCTTGTCTTCCCCCGTGTCTCCTCTCAGCCTCTGTCCAGGTGGGAGAGGCCATTTCCTGCAGTCTGGAGCTGAGCTCCTCCCTCTGTGATGACCTCTGTGCTCTTCCAGGTTTGCCCTTGGGGGCCTGGACCACAGCTGCCCTCACCCCTCTGCTCTTGGGAGCCAGGGTGAGGGGGAAACTCAGTGTCTGCACAATATTTGCCCATGTCCATCCATGGACCATATGCCTCAGTTCCCAAGCCTGGGTCCCAGGTGGATGGAAGCCCAGTGTCTATGCACTGCCCTGGTTACTCTGTCAGCCTCCAAGAAGAGCAGAGGGCTGGGACATCAGGGTGTTCACTGAGATAAGGAGCTGCACACCCCTTCTCTTCCTCACCTCCCTGCAGCCCTGCACCCAGCCTCAGATCCCACCTCCCACAAATCCTCCTGTGCCTGAGCTCTGCCCTGCAGCAGTGCTCAGAGCACCTTGTTTTCTATATCCTGGCCTATTGTGTTCTGCTGTTTCCCTTCACTAGGCTGTATGTGCTCACCACCAGCTGGGCTCATGCTGTCTGTCTCAGTCCATGGAGAATTTCCCACCCTGGTGTCTGCTCTCCAGTCAGCCAGGCAGGAGGCCATTTTCCTCAGTCCTTGATTTCACTCTTTTGTGTCCCGGCTGCCCTTCTTTGGGCTCCAACCTAACTATTAAGAGGGTCTCACTGTCTATCTAGTGAGAACTTCCTGTTGCATCTTGAAGACCAGAAAGTGTGCAGGTGTCTGCTCTCCTCCTTCACCTACCAAAATAGAAAAGTTATTCCAGATACCTCTCAGCATGAGTGTTGTCCAATTTCTTCTCCTGCTGGTTCTTATTTGACAGAATGAGAGAGGGGTCCCAAGATGGCACCAGGCCCTAGCCTGTGCCACTGCACAGGGAAATACTGGGAAGCACCACTACCTTCCTACTTGCTAGGCTCAACTCAGTTCTCCTTCTCCTCAGGCTCTATCTCTGTAGCTGAGTTGACACTTGTAATATGGGGAGGTTTCTCTCTTATCAGCCTGAGCAAGGGAAAAGTCTCCACACTGAGCAACCATTTATTCTGTGCCCATGAAGTACTTCAGTTACTTCTCTTTTTAAATACCATATATCTGAGTTCTAACTGATTGCTAGCTCTCTCGTGTCCCAACTTAGTGACCCTCTGGCTCTGAAATCTCCTCACAAAGCTGAGAATCTGCTGACTTGAACAAATATATTTGACTGCATGACTTCTCTTATATGAAAAACAACATGAAAATAATGTGAAGAGCAAAGCAAAAAAAAAAAAAGCAAGGCAGATTGGTGCATTTCTGTAATCACAGCACATGGGAAACTGAGGCAGGATGATAACTGTGGTTTGAGGTGGCCCTGGACAATATAGCAACACACTGTGTCAAATCCTCTCCCCATCAAAAAAAGTAAGATACACTAGACATGGGCATGGTGACATCAGACTAATCTAAGCACTCAGGACTTAGGGTTAGGAGGATCATGTCCAGTGGCCATCATCATGAGTCCATGTCCTAAACAAAACTATGTAGTGAGGCCCTGTCTCAGACAGAGATAGAGATAGAGAAACAGAGAGAGAGAGAGAGAGAGAGAGAGAGAGAGAGAGAGAGGTAACAGAGAGTGGAGAGAGGAAAAATATGAAATAATGTAAAATAATTTTTGGGGTGATGGGACAGGGAATCAGGGAATGGCAAGAAAGCAGAGGGCAGGAGGACTAGGTTAATTAAAATGATCAATATTTATATCCACCAATTAAAAATACTCTAAAATGAATTGTAAGGGATGTTGGCCTTAGCCTTGCCATTTTTAGCCTATTGTTATCTAAAATTTTGTGGAATAAATTAGCATAATCATCATAGTTAAATTGTCTTTGTCTTAACATTTTCATAACTAAACAGAAATCCTAAAGCAATGAGGAAAAATTCCTCCCTTGCAAAACAATGTGCATACCTATGCAACTTATTAGCTACTGAGCAATTTTATCAATTCTGTACTTTCTTTGGTTATATCTCCATGAAATATTTGTACTATTTTATTGTATCCCAGATGAGAAAACAATATACAAAGATTTTAAATGCTTGGCTCAATGTCACATACTTCTATAGAATGATGTCCAAATTAAAAGTTGTAGCCTAGCAACAGAGCTCCTGTGTTTAAGATTACTTTGTATAAAGAAATATAGAAATTGCCTGGGCTTTTCACTTTGATATTGAAGATCTTCATAAACTCAATAGCAGAAAGAAGACAAAATTAATGTGTACAAAATACTTTGTAGAAATGATTCCTACTGGATCAGGTAAGTCATAGCATTCATTGGGACATGTAGGGTTTACACATTTTTGGCATGAGTTAATAGGATAGAGTCTCAAAATTATAAGTTGATAGTGCTTCAGTAAATCTGGTATTACACATAGAAAATATTCTCAACTTAATAGCAATGGATAAGAGAGGATCCATTTGCACCTAAGTTGAAAAAGCCTACAATAAACTTGATCTGGGAAATTATTTCTGACCATAACAATCCTGTGCTGTAGGTAATCAGGTAGCAGACAAAAGTCTCCTCCTAGGCCCAATAACTCCCACACCTAAAACATGTCCGGCTGTCAGTCAGGCTTACTCAACATGTTTTCCTTCATTGTCCTTTGTTTCAGTAGAGTTTCTCTGACCCCTGCTTCCCCAATATATAAAGAAATTGAATCCTTTTATACCTTTCTATCAAATTGTGTAAGCTGAATGTATCTACATCACCCATTGAACTAATGTTGTGTCTGGCCACTGTATCCTCACCCCTCTATTCTGAAATCTATATAAACCCTGTTCACCAGCCAGATGGGACTGATTTGTGGAGAAGTCCCCAATCAGTCAGCTAGGGAAATAAACCTGCTTCCAACTTCCAGTGTGTGTGTGCTGGTTTCTTCTCAGCCTGATTCTTTTATACCACGTAGAGCTACAACACTGTGAGATATATTGGCTACACTATCTTGGTGCATTCAGTAGGAAGATTGGCTGTGCTGATAAGTTTAAAATCATGGTTGAAACCTTTTGAGGTGGAGCAAATATTCCTCCTGAAAACTGGATAGGAAGGTCCATCCTCAGAGATTGCTCTGAGTCTCCTCAGAGGACTGGGGTTGGTTGCTCTACCACTTGCAGTTCCCCCAGAACCAGAAGGAAAGAGGGCTTGGGTCTAGTTTCATCCCATATAGTCATTGGATAAGGTAAGACTCCCAGGACACCCCAGTTGTTTGTTATCTGTTTAAACTTGCCCTGTTTGGGCAGAAGGAGGGCCCGGCTGCTTCTCTAGGTGGATAAAGTCTCATTTGTTTTGGAATGAGAACAAGATTCTCACTTGTCTTTGGTTTACATTTCTATCTTGCCTGCTGCCTTGTTTTGTTTATTAGTTCAAATTATTTTAATTATTCCCAGCCTCTGTCTGCCTTCCCATGAGGACAAAGTTCCTGGGGAAAGAGGGTTGGCATGTTCAACCTCAGAGTGCCTAGAGTTTAAATATCAGTCCTGCCTGCTGGATTGTTTTGCTTGTTACTTTAACTTAGTTCGATTATTGACTACTTAAGGATTGACTTCTAGGATATCTTAATTCTTTTTCCAGAATTTCTATTTTTAGTAATGCATTCTATCATATATTGTACTGATTTCCTCCTTGATTCATTCAATTCTCTATTGTATCTCCTATGATCTCATTAAATATTTAAGTATTTCATTAATTGTGCTTCTTATTTGAACCATCTTTGATATCTTTAATCATTTCCACTATCACTGTTAAAAATTATTTGAAATTTCTTCCACTGCAATATCAATAGGATCAATTTTGGGGAGGTAATTATGAATTTGGGAAACATATTTCTTTTATTTCTGATGATTCATTGTGTGTTTGTGTGTGTGTGTGATTGTTGAAATTTGAAGATCACTGGGAGTGGAGAGTGGAAGGCCTATTGTGTAGAGATCTTTTGAGTAAGTGGTTTGTTTTTGTGATGTATCCTCCGCTGTGATATATCAGCATGAAAGCATGAGGTCTAACACTTGGTTTCCAACTTTGGCATGAGTTTGAGTTCTTAGCACTTTTTTGAGGTTATAACAACCACCAATAATGTCAATATCTGATGAACACATCATATATCAACATGCAATTTAAAACTTCTTTGATTAATTCACTACCCAGGAATAGGAAGTTAGAGTAACAAAGTTGAAAATTAGGAAAAATGAGCATTCATGAGATTACTTATTTAAAAGAAAAAGGAAAGGAGGAAATATTTGAGGGAATATGAGAATAGAAGGAATAAAAAAGGTAATAGAAGGGATTATAGATAAAAATGAGAAAAAAATATTGGGAGGTAGAACCTAACTAATACAGTAGCAGATGCATGTATTTGACAAATGTGATGTACGGCTCCATAGGCAGGGAAAGGCTTCATTAGCTTTTCTGGTTAATTCTGACTAGAAAGTGATAAAGCTTTACTGGAGAGAACAATTAACCAGATAAGGGAGAGCAGAAAAAACAGAGCACTGAGGCAGATAGCAGGTGCCATAGCCAGGTTAGCCTCCCCTAGCCACCTACAGTAAAATTCCATGGAGTTGAAAGGGAGAAGGGACAGCATATCTCATATATATATATACATATGTATATATATATACACGTATATACACACACACACACACACACACACGTATACGTATATCCTCTAGGGACAATCTATTACTGCCCTACATATGTAATCACTAAGGAGAGCTCCTATGTAAAGTTCTTCCTAACCAACCTATAAATTCCAGAGATAAGGCCCTGATAAGGACAAGCTGGCCCACCTAGGAATGTGCATGTGGACAGTGGAAACTTAGGGTAGATTTCTGGACCTGGGGTCCATCTATAGCCCCAGAGAACCAACCAAGTGGTGACAAGTTCCAGATATGGGCCTGGGAGAGAGAGTCATTTTGATGAAAGAAAGCTGAAGAGAGGGGTTCACTTTATTAGCCTTTCACAGGTATTAGCCTTTCCAAGCCCTTACCTACTTCTCACAGGGTACCATTTGTAATCTCCCCTCTACCCTCCTTTGTTGCAAATAAAATGTTTCTGTTTTTCCTTTTAAACTTTATTCCCTTAACTCCTTGTGGCTTATTCAATATTCAATATTTCAATATTCAGTAGTTCAATATTCCAATGAGCTACTCAGACAGCAAAGCTTTGGGATGTACATCCCCAGACTCAACAGTTAGGAAACCACATAAAACAGCACTCGCTGTGACCGAAAGTGACCAAACACAATAACACACTATAGCTACCAAAGCAGTAGTTTCAATTATAATATAATTACACACACACACACACACACTAATTATTCCTCCTTTTTGGGGCTCCTGACACTTCAATATCCTCTGAATTGAGAATGAGGGTGACAGTAAAAGAGAGTATCTGCATAATCTGTGTGCAGGTCCTCACCAGCGGCCCAAGTTCCTCATACACCCAGCCCTTGTTCCTGGTTGCATAGCTATCCAATGCCTATGAGCCACTCAAGTTAATCAGAATGGCTCCCATGATCAATAGATTATATTGATTACATAACATAATATAAATCTTTCCACCCCATGTAATAAAGAAAACAAATCAGCTTTAAGTTAATTAAAAGGAAAGAATTTCTTTAACTTAAATGTTGTGTACAAGGTCATGCATTCTATTGATGGGTTTGCCAAGAAAAACTGATAGAATGTATTTTCTAAATCATGAAAATACAAATAAGTGACTAAGTTATAATTTTGTCACTGATTTGAAAATATGAGTATTATATTACAACTTAAACTATTTGAATAAAATAATTAACAGATAAATTATTAAATCCTTGATGAATCTTAAATTCTTAAATAAATCTTAATTCTTAAATGTTGCACTTCAGCAACCTAAAATGATGAAATAGTTTTTACACAATATAATCAGAATTTCAAAATGTAGTTCTTTCTATAATCACATTTTTAGAGTAAAGCAATCAGTGTAATTATTCTTGAACTAGTTCAAATAAAGTAGCTTACTTGGGAAATGGAACTGTACATTATACACTAACCTTGATATCAAACAGAATTTTAAACTGATATAAATGTAGAAGTAAAATATTTTTAAAATAGGAGATTTTTATTCCTCTTCTTGATCTAATCTTATGGACTGTCATGTATTGTAAATTCATTGTCAATTCTTTCTTTTGTAACAGGTTTTTGTTAAAACTATAACATATGAGGCAAATGTGATAATCACTAATTTATTTTGAAAGAGTACTATGAACCTAAAGACAACAGGAGAAAGCCAAATAAGCCAGTGGCTGAGGCTCATTGTCATGTCACTGAAAGGTTTGGTCTCCACATGGCTCACAGGAACACACCTAACATGTTTTTGCTCACTGATTTTTCAAACTGGCAAATTCACTATATTTCAGGTTCAAAGCACTATACAATGAAAGTAGTCATTTTTCTCATATTCTAAATACATGGTAATCTTACATGTTTCAAATGCACAGAGGTTGTTAGTAAACTTTAAGGTGAATGAAGAAAATGGCAAAGATTATGCAAGAAATGACAGGAATTTTGTTAAATATAAATATTTATATTAATAACCACCAATTTACAAAAACATGCACAAAACAGGCAACAATGGATATGTATTTCTCTTCTATATATAATCATCATTTTCTAAATTGCCTTCAATATTAAGATATATCACTTTCTTATAACTTAATTCTACTTCAATAAATTACCTAATCCTAAACTACTACCCTATTTTTCACCTATTTGTTAGTTTATAAGTTAAACTGAATAAAGGAGATTTGTGAAACACAAAGGAACACTAAGTAGAAATATGTAGTGTTTTTATGTCCAAATATTATAGGAATGCAATCCTTCTGGTGATAATGGCTGAGACTTACTTTATTCTCCTAATAGGTTTATGTCCATCTCCTGATGAGCGAGACATGGAATTATTATACATTGCACAGTTGTGCATAATGCACCTTATTGTTTCAGTGAATTACTGTTTGTCAAATGCAAGTGAAGCACCAGATGTAGAATCTAAGTGTGGTAATCTTGTCTTGAAAGCAATTGGCCCAAACTTTGCTCCTGAAAATCACTACAAACATAATAATATATGAAAAATGAAGTGCTTTTTCATTGTAAAATTATTTTAAAATTGAGGTTTGGAGAAATATCATATTGACATAGTTTGTAAAATTACAAAAATATTCACTTTTTGCATAAAAGTTTTAGTGAATAGTACAGATTTTTTACACTTTAGATTTAACACTTAATTGATAATTCCAAATATAAAATGACTTTGTAAGTAACTTTCTCTCAAAATATCCAAGAATGAGTTTGTTAAGAAAAGAGCAGCTGGAAAGGGAAAATAAAAAGACGGAATTTTTTTTTTAAATGAGAACAAAGCATTTCTGAGAAGAACAAAAGATAAGGGGATAAATGCAAATGTCTGGCATCACTGCTATTTCAATTGTCTACAACCCACTCTCTTCTGCAGGACTCTCAGGGCGGCATACTTCACTTCTTTGTTTCTGAGACTGTAAATGAGAGGGTTCAGCATGGGGATCACAATTGTGTAAAACACAGAAGCCACCTGATCCCTTCCCAGGGAGTAAGAAGACTTTGGTTTTAGGTAAGTAAAGATTGTACTACTGTAGAAGATGGTAACTCCCAGGAGATGGGAGGCACAGGTGGAGAAGGCTTTCTTCTTTCCAGCAGTGGAATTAATTTTCAGGATAGTGGTGAGGATGGACAGATAGGATCCAGATATGGTGATGAGGGACAGCCCTAAATTGGATCCAGCACAAATGAATATAATAATTTCAGCCTCAGAAGTGTCACTGCAGGACAGGGCTAAAATAGGGGATGTGTCACAGAAAAAGTGCTGGATGACATTAGACTTGCAGAAGTGCAGTTGGCTCATGGAAACCATAATCACAGTGCAGAACACAAGGGCAATAACATAGGAGCCAGTGAGCAGGGCACTGCACAGTCCTGTGGACATAATCACTGGATAATGCAGGGGGCTGCAGATAGCTACATAGCGATCATAGGCCATCGAGGAGAGAAGGAAACCTTCAGCAGTAACAAAAACTATGAAAAAGAACATCTGGATGAAGCAGCCCAGGAAGGAGATGCTCTTGGTGGAAGTCAGTAAGTCTTGTAAGGTTTTAGGGGTGATGACACTTGAGTAGCTGAGGTCAAGAAATGACAGGTGAGTGAGAAAAAAGTACATGGGGGTGTGAAGCTGGGGATCCAGGTGAATGATCAGTATCATCCCCGCATTCCCCAGCACTGTGATCAGGTAAATCAGGAGAAAGAGCACAGAGAGGACCAGCTGTGTCTCTGCAGAGTCCGTCAGTCCCATGAGGATGAAGCCAGGCACACTGGTGGAGTTCCATCTACCCATGGTGTCCTGTTCCACTTATCTGTTGAATAATAAATTTTAATAATTACCCTGTATCCAAAAGTATTTTTGTTTCTGTGAATTGCTCAGCATTTTTCATAGCCTTCCTAGAAATTAATGAAAACCATTTTGAAGAAGAGTGAAAAAAATACAAAAGCCATGTATAGATATGGTATAAAATGCCATTTGTTTCATATACATTAAAAGTTTACATCCTGTTTTTAGCATGAAACTGTTGCTGTTCCAAAACTCTTTTGATTGTTAACACATTCAATTGTCAGGAGAATACTATACCATAGGGACACTTATCCACATCCTTAACTTTAGAAGGAAGACACAGAGATTACATATGTAAAAAAGAGCAGTTACATATTGCCACTGATTGTACCCAGATAGTTTTACTTCTCATAACAGACTTAAAATATGTGTTCCTGATTAGGACTTGTTTTACCATTCCTGAATGAGGATACATAAATGACCAGGCTAAAAACAATTGTTAATGTCTTATTCACTATCCTATTTTCCCCCAATGACTTCTTATACTAATTAAAATAATTTCTGTCTGAGGACTTAGGTGAATCACAATAGTATTAAATCCTGAAGATATAGTAACTCAGACAGAAAAAGCAATCTTCAAACTTTTGGATTTTTAAGAATAGCCTGCTTCTCCTGCTTGCCCTGGCTGAGAGCAAGAATACTTTTCCTGTCCCCACTCAAATGACTGCACAGAGAATTAATATTCAGTCTCACAAATATCATAACTTCCTGAGAAGAACATTCAGATACTGACCCAGGAGGTCAAGGTCTCCTTTAACTTGGAAAAAGGAGGCAGGGAGCTTGGAGTCCCCTGGACATAAAAGCCCTGCCAGAAATTAACACAAGGAGACAGATTTGTGGGGAAAAGAGTCTCCTGTCTCTCCTGTAGAGTAAATGAACACTTTTCTGCCCACTGAAATAACTTGTCCCCATCTTTTTTGAGGCAGCCAGAAGTGATATGGACCTTCAGCCATTGTGACAATGTATTTTTTAATTTGCTCATTCAAAATGAATTTTAATCACAATATTATATTTTCAGAATATGTACATTGCTTGCATAGTTTGATTTCACAAACTCTATATTGATTTTTCTGCAAATTTTAGCATTACCTATAGTGACATACTAATGATATATATGTACATTTTTTTTATAAAATCCCCTTCATTTGAGCTAGTGTAATCCACTCTAATTCTCAGAATGATACTTACTGTGCACAAAAGTGGCTGAAGAAATTGTATTCCAATGTTGTCTGTTTAAAAATTTGTCAAGCACAATATATTCTCAGAAATAATATGGGAAACCACACAGTGAGCTGGAAATTATTGTAATCTGTTCACTTTTCTAGGGGTAATTTAGCTTTATGCTTTTCTGCATTCATATTTTTATTGAGGTAAACAGTATCACCCTAGTAATTTTGTTCAAGTCTTGATCAGATGGAAAGGTCACCCGAAGTTTCCTCTGAAAAGAGTGTGAGGGAGATCTGTGAATGGAAACAGACCAGTGTGTGCATCTCCTCCCAGTCGGCCTCATATACTGCACATTCAGAACACTGCAGACTTTGGTCCTCCTCAGGGACCAATTTCCAGGGAAGAATTCTTGGCCCAATTCCAAGGAGAAAATTTCAAGGATTTAATGAGCACAAGATTTAGTCCTTTCCCTTAGAAATCCCACCTTTAGAAAATAAACACTACATCTTCTCATGTGATGCACCAAGTTTCTGCTGAACTTCATTGATTTACTTTTTGTTGTTGATTTTTTTTTGGTATGGAGCTTAAACTCGAGTCGTTGCGCATGTGCAGTAGGCGGTGAGACCACTGAGTTAAATCCCAGGCCCTGATTTACTTTTTAAATTGACACACAGTTATATA
Organism: Heterocephalus glaber; assembly: GCF_000247695.1. The sequence continues at coordinate 4,849,053 of NW_004624864.1, forward strand.
AACTTGCCAGGAATAATGTGTACATTTGAGTGATTAATCTAGAATTTTTTGACAAGGAAGTTAGAGGAGAAATTAGTTGAGTCATAATTTCTTTACAATTGACACTATGAAGTATGGTACAATCAAATTTTTCACCTGAAAATGTTTTATATTTAAATTAATGACTTAACTACAAACATAACACATATTCATTAGAAAAAAGTAGAAAACATTAAAATTTATAGAATAAAATAAAGCAATTGAAGACTTGTTAAAGTTTGCTCTGCAAAATAGTACTTTCCTCCAGTTATTTTCTTTTTGAGAGAAAAACTAATTTGGATGTGTACTTTTAAGCCTGCATAATTATTATACTACAGTGGATTGAGTACTTTATTGTAATTTTATGACTCAATACATTCTTCCAGGACCAGGTATTTTAGCCTATTACTAAGGAGCCCTGCCATGTCTCATGCAGTGGACAGGACTCCAGCATTCACTAACAGATCTGAGAGTATAAATGGAAATCTTCAGGCCTCACCGGAATGCAGCAAAAGCTACATCCTGTTTTGTCTGGCTGGCTGGCTTCTTCTGCAGGACACATTCATGTAATATATTTTATCATTTTAGTGTAGTTAGTATTTTATTTTTAAAAGAAAAAATGAGAAGAAAGATTTAAATGACCTAGATACTGCCATAAATTTGGTAATGATTAGTGGGAAAATACCTGCTTTGTTATATATAGTTTTCTTGAGAAGAATAAAAAGAAAGTTAAACATAATAGTAAAGCTGAAATATTTTATTAAGGGTTAATTGAGAGTTAGGGTTCCTTCCTGCTACGGAACTTTTGTGTGAGGTTGAATTCTTACCACTGCTTTCTGAAGACAGAAGAATCATCAATAGTGTCAATATTTAAAGAACAAATCATTCACCAATGTATAATTTATTCCTTGAGAAACTCTCCAACATTTTTCCTAATTTAGGATTAGAAATGAGAAAGTAGGAAGTAGGTGGGATGGGCTGCGGTGGAAAGGCTTTATGTACATAGAAGCAGAAAAGAAAGAGGGCGGGGTACTCAAGAGGTGGGGAGAAGGAGGAATAAAGAAGAGAGAGGAGGGGAATATAAATGAGGAGAGTAGTACAGAGAGTTTATCCATTTAAAGAATAAGTACATATATGTGTCTTAGAATGTTAGAAAGCTTGAGAAGCAACACTACCAGGAGAGGACCTAACAAAACAAGCTAGGACCCTGTATGAGCATACACAATGGCATAATGCTTACATAATCATACGCATGGAGATTCTGCCTCCTTGTGGGGCATCTTCACTGGAGACCAGTATTTCCTGTAGAATTGCACTGTGGGACAGGGCCTGATAGAAGGAGCAACATAGAAATCCCCTTGTCTTTCCCTGTCTCCTCTCAGCCTCTGTCCAGGAGGGAGAGGCCATTTCCTGCAGTCTGGAGCTGAGCTCCTCCCTCCATAGTGACCTCTGTGCCCTGTCAGTTTTGGTCATGGGGAGCCTGGACCACAGCTGCCTTCATCCCCTCTGCTCTTGGGAGCCAGAGTGAGGGGAAAATGCAGGGTCTGCATAATCTGTGTGCAGATCCCGATCATGGCCCCAGTGCCTCAGTTCCCAGGCCTGGCTCCCAGATGCCTGAAAACCCAGAGTCTATGCACTGCCCAGGTTACTCTGATGGCCTCCAAGCAGAGCAGAGGGGCTGGGGATTCAGGATGTTCACAGAGATAAGGATCCACACACCCCTTCCCTTCCTCACCTTTCTGCAGCCCTGCTCCCAGCCTCAGATCCCACCTCCCACAAATCCTCCTGTGCCTGAGCTCTGCCCTGCAGCAGTGTTCAGAGCACCTTGTTTTCTGTATCCTGGCCTGTTGTGCTCTGCTGTTTCCCTTCACTGGGGTGGATGTGCTCACCACCAGCTGGCCTCATGCTGTCTGTCTCACTCCATGGGGAATTTCCCACCCTGGCTTCTGCTGTCCATGTAGCCAGGCAAGAAGCTATCTTCTTTATTTACTTGATTTCACCCTTCTGTGTACCAGCTGCCCTTCTTTTGGATCCAACCTAACAACTAAGAGGGTCTCACTGTTTGTCAAAAGTGAAGTGGTACTTGCTTTCTTCAGAACACAAAATATGGGAGTGTCTGGTCTCCCACTCCACCTAGCAAAATAGAGAAAGTTATTCCAGACAAGAACATTGTCAAATTTCTTCTCTTGGTTGTTCTATTTAGGCAGAGGGAGAGGTGACTTACAAGATGGTGCCAGACCCAAGGCTGTCTCACTGCACAGGGAAATACTGGAAAGCACCACTACCTTCCTACTTACTAGGCTCAACTCAGGTCGCCTCCTCAGGCTCTATCTCTGCTAGCAAAGTTTGCAGTTGTAATATGGGGAGGTTTCTCTCTTCTCAGCCTTAGCAAGGGCAAACTCTCCTCCACACCAAGCAACCATTTATTCTGTGCCCATGAAGTACTGCAGTTGCTCCTCTTTCTAAATACTACAAATATGAGTTTGACCTCATTGCTAGCTCTTTCATGTGCTGATCTCGTGATGCTTTTCTTCCCAATCTTGTCTTATTCCCTATCCTATTTCCCCCCAATGACTTCTTATACTAATTAAAATAACTTCTGTCTGAGGACTTAGGTGAATCACAATAGTATTAAGAGAAACACAACAAGGAATGAATGTGAAGAGCAAAGAAAAAATAGAAAAGCAAGTTGTAGTGCTGCATTTCTGTAATCAGAGCACAAGAGAAACTGAGGCAGGAGGATAACTGAGGTTTGAGGTTATCCTGAACTACATAGCATGACATTTTTTCAAATGCTCTCTCTATGGGGGAAAAAACAAAGAAAAATCCTAGAGGTAGTTGTGACAGCCAACCTGATGCCATCTTGAGCATCAGCATCAGCTTATATCTGCACTTGGCCAAAGTGCTTGTGCTTGAACAAAGCACACAAAATCCAATTACTCTGTTTAGCAGTAAACTTGCTGCAGTTGGAGGATATTTTGTTGCTCACTTTCTGCATCAAGCTCCCTTGTGCCCCCCACACTATCCTGGCAAAGTTCTGCTTCTGTAAGTTTCTGCTTGCTATCACCTGTGACCTCCCCAAGTGAAAGATTGATTTAAAGGAGAAAATAAACTGCTTCCTGTTGATGAGAAACTTTCTGGGTGTTAGCCCCCCTCAGTGACTAGCTTTAATGAAGGAACTCAAATCTGGCACACAGTGTGGCGCATCTCCATTGCTCTAACCCACTCATCCATAACAGCTGGAGGTCCCAGCAAGATGGCCCCAATGGGTGGACTGGCCTCGATGTGGTTCCTCCTGTCTGCATCAGCAAACTGTAGGGGAGGCACCCCCTGAGAGATTCCAGGGCCCCATAGTCTCATTGCTGACACAGAAGGAACCTTCCGAATTTTCTGCTGTATATCAGGTCTGGTCTGCAGGTAAGGATTCTTCTGGTTCTGTCAGAGAAAAATAGTCCCTGATTAAGGTGTTCCCTGGCCCCCTCCTAATGTCACCATACAGACTGAGGTGGCCCTCTAGTCTGGTCTGGTCAGGTCTGGTCTGGCTGCAATCAGGCAATCTGGTGAATCCCCAGTGATGGGTGTGCAAAGTTTTGGCTTGTAAATGATTGCTGTATGAATGGGTGAATGAATGGTAACAGACAGTGTAAAATATAGAATCTTCTGTCATTCTCCACATCAGAGGGGGATTCCCACTCACACTTATGAGGTCTGAATTGAGATCATGCTGTGCTTTGTGTGCACATCTAAGAAAGGCCAAGTGGGTCCTCATGTGATGAGATAAATGTACCCTAAAGCCTGGACAGTCCTTAAATTGTCTGAGAGACCTTGGCCAGTAGACTGACTGAGTGGTTTCTCCAACAGAGGAGCACCCCCTTCCTTAGTCTTGCACCCAATCTTTCAAGGGTGCACCACATACACACTAAGTTTTCTTTCTCTATGTCCAGGCATCATCTTCTCTTTTTATTTGTTCTTGCAGCTCCTAGTCTTGGCTACCTCCTGCCTGCCTGAAGTCTCTCTACCATGGGGTCACCATCTTCACAACCTGTTACACTCATGCTCTTCATGCAGTCAGTTCTGCAGCAGTCAGAAGCTAAGGAAGTCCTCCCCATCCACCTCCATATAGCCCTAGTTTGCCCCTCTCTCCTGTTCTTCCAGACCCTCCTGCTGCCAACTCCCTCACTTTTTTCTCTACATCTTCTACGACCTCTCCCCCTATAGGTGAGCATCTCCCATTATGACAGGAGGTCACTGCCTCAGAAAGATTTTGTTTTATGTTCTTCAGAGTGTTCCTAGCTGTTTTCAATCCATCACTTATTTTCTCTTTTCAGTTCTTGCCAATTTGAGTGCAGTCCTTGATTGACCCTCTCTGAGTCTGACCATGGTGCCCCACCCACACCCTCTGCTACACTGAGGCCAAGCAGTTCTCCTCATGCTTTTGCCCCTGCCTCCTCTGCACTTGTGATCTTAGTAACTTAAGCAGAGTGGGAGGCAGCTCCATCTCCTCCAAAGGGGAAGCACTGGGGTTTGCCTACAATGATGTCACATCTTTTGAGAGGCAAATCCACTGTGTGAAAGAAAGCAGATATGGAAAGCAGTGGTTCTAAGACCAAAACTAAACAGATCTCACCGGGGGCTGGTTGCCACAGAGCAGAAGCTGGAGCGGTTCCCATGCTCAGTTGTTTCAGCCACAAAATAGGGGGCATAAGGCTCCAAGTTGTCAAGGTCTTAGTTTAAGATAACTTTTCTTCTTTTTGAGCTGACTGGATGTTATTTTTGACATGATCCATAAGTTCCATATCTAAAGTTCTTGTTTGTGAAAAATGAGGATGATATTTAAGTAACTTTTGCAGCAATTATTGCAACACTGTGGGACCGCTTGGGTTGAAAGTGATTACCTCGTGTTTTAAACCCAGCTTTACTACCTTTACTACCTCCTCGCATCTGAAGCACATACCTCTTTTTTCTGGGATTTTGTGCTTGTCCTTGAACTTGAAGCAAGGTGGACTGCTTTGTGGATTCCTTTCTTTCTTTTTCTTTTTTCGTTTTTATTCTGAGTAACCTCACTGAGCGGGCGATTGCTTGTGGTTCAAGCTCCCACAATGGGTGCCAATAGTTAGAGTGTAGTTGTTCTAAATATAATACTGGGCACAATACTGATTATGCCCAAGACACCAAGATGTAGGATTTCTTTGGTTTTAAATGAGTAAAGATGAGCGAGCCATAAAAGTTGGTGACTCGCAGGAGATGAGAGGCACAGGTGGAGAAGGCTGTTTCAGCACATCCACTTTGACATTTAACTCTGATATTGTTTCTTGTTATTCATCTTAACTACTGTTGAGACTTTCAATTGAATTTTTATTTGACTATTTAAGGATTGACTTCTAAGATTTCCTCGTTCTTTTCACAGAATTTCTAGTTTTAGCGATTCAGTCTGTCAAATATTTTACCAGGATTTCCTCCATGCTTCATTCAGTTCTCTATTGTATCTTCAGTGATGTCATTAAATATTTAAGTATTTGATTAATTCAGCTCCTTATTTGCAACATCTTTGCTGTGACTGATCATTTTCACTATCACTGTTTTGAATTCTTTGAAATTTCTTCCATTTCAATATCAGTGGGATCAATATTTGTGAGGGAATTATGAATTTGGGAAACATTCTGTTTCCTTGTTACCTGATGATTCTTTGTGCTTTGGTGTGCATGTGTGTGTGTGTGTTGAAGCTTGTAGATCACTGGGAATGAGGAGTGGAAGACCTGCTGTGTGGAGTTCTTTTGAGTAAGTGGTTTCTTTTTTTTTAATTTTTAAATTAATTTTATTGGTACATATTAGGTATACAATTCATTTACAATTATCATTGAGTGTTTGTACCTGTACATGATATACCTTGGTTCTTATTTTTCCCCCATTACCTGTGCACCCTTCACCCACTCCACCCTTCCCTATTTACATAGATTTAATTTCATGTTTTTTTCTTTTCTCATCATTTTTCCTTTCCCTCTTTTCCTTTCCCCTTCCCCTCCCTTGACTCCTTTGTCTTTGGACTTTTTTCCTATTTCAAATTATCAGTTATTCATTTTAACCATTTTAACCCTTGTTTACACTATCAGCTTCTCACACTAGAGAAACTATTCGGTATTTAAACATGTGTGTCCTATTTATTTCACTTAAGAGTATGGCCTCGATATGCATCCATTTAGCTATAAATGACTCTAGTTTTTCTTTCTTTATGGCTGAGTAGTACTCCATTTTATAAAA
>NW_004624864.1:4857958-4874933 GCF_000247695.1 Heterocephalus glaber
TCTTTCTAAAAACCAACTCTTTGATTCATTGATTTTTTTGTATTGTTCTCTTAGTCTCCATTGCATTGATTTCTGGACTGATCTTTATAATTTCCTCTATTGTATGAGCTTTAGATTTTTTATGCTTTTCTTTTTCTAGGAGCTTGAGGTTCTGCATTAGGTTATTTATCTGAGTTTTCTCTGTTTTCCCAATATGTGCATTCACTCTCATGAATTTCCCACATAGAACTGCTTTCATTGTGTTCCATAGATTTCTGTACGTTGTACTGGCTTTTTCATTTACTTGTAGAAACTGTTTAATTTCTTCTTTAATTACTTCTGTGACCCATTGGTTGTTCAAGAGGGTGTTATTCAGTTTCCATGTGTTTGCTGAGGTTTTGAAGTTTCTTACATTATTAATCTCCAATTTTTTTGCACCATGGTCTGATAATATACAGGGGGTAACTTCTATTCTTTTACATTTACTTAGACATGTCCTATGAGCTAGCATGTTGTCTATTCTGGAGAATGACCCCTGTGCAGCCAAAAAGAATGTGTATTTCAATTATGTGGAGCAGAACACTCTGTAAACATCTATTAAGTCCATTTGTTCAATAGCTTGGTTCAGTTCTAGAGTTTCCTTGTGAACTTTTTGTCTAGATGATATGTCTATTTGTGATAGTGGGTTATTGAGGTCCTCCACTACAATTAAGTTAGTGTTTATTTGGTTTTTCATGTCTATTAATATTTATTTTGTATAGTTGGGGGCATTCGTATTCAGTCCATATATATTTAGGATTGTCACTTCTTCCTCTTGGATTGTTCCTTTCACAAGGATGTAGTGACCATCTTTGTCTCTCTTAATTAGTTTTCATTTGAAATCTACTTTTTCTGCAAATAAGGCTGCTACCCCTGGTTTGTTCTGGGTTCCTGTGGCATGGAAAACTGTTTTCCATCCTTTTACTTTCAGTCTGCAAGGCTTTTCTTTAAGTTAGGTGTATTTCTTGTATACAGCATATTGTTGCATTTTCCTTTTTAATTCATTCTCCCAGTCTATTTCTTTTGATTGGTGAATTGAGGCCATTAACATTGAGGGTTATAATTGATAGATATTGATTTATTCTTGTCATGATGTTTTGCTTTTGTTGGCTCTTTTATTTCTTATTTTTTCCCCATTCTCTTTAGTGTCTTACCTTACCTAGTGGCTTCTCTCTGTTGGGCCTCATGGAGTTGTGGCCTTCATTGCTTTTTTCTAGGATATTGTTTAGAATTGCTTGTAGTGCTGGTTTGGTGTTCATGAAATTTCTCAGGTGTTCTTTGTCTTGGAAGTATCTAATTTCCCCATCAATTTTGAAAGATAATTTTGTAGGATACAACAGTCTAGGTTGGAAGTTATTTTCTTTTAGGGCTTGAAATACTTCACTCCAGGCTCTCCTTGATTTGAGGGTTTGTGTTGAGAAGTCTGCCATGATTCTGATGGGCTTTCCTTTGTAGGTGATTTGTTTCTTTTCTCTAACTGCTTGTAAGATTTTGTTTTTCTGTTGCATTTCTAGGGATATTGGTTTGGGGTTCTTTGGCCAAGCACAAGCACAAAATGTTGGTTAGGCTCAAGATAGAATCAGGTTGGCTATCACATTTCCAGCTCCTCTCAGCATGATGTCAAATTATTGACACAAGTAGTGCCCCTTGAATGTACAAGGGATTGTAGTAGGATCTCATATACATCAGAATAACAAGGGCTAAATGTTGTTTTACAAAGTTGATTATCCATATAATAATTCAGGAGCCAATCAAGAGCCCCCCGAAAAAAGCAGGATGAGGGGACCAGCCAGTCCAATGGTAAGGGTAGTTACCCAAGGGGTCCAAATGAACAGGTTCTGATACCATAAGTTTTTATTTTCCATCTCCTTCTGAAGTATATCTAGATTTTTCTTGACTTTTTGAAGAGTATCTTGGAATAAAAAAGACCTGTTGGCATAGAAAAAACATGCCTCCCCTAGAGCAGCACATATTGCCCCATGTGCCAAGTGCACTAGGTCAAGTCCCCTTTGATTTTGGAGGCCCATCTCAGCTAGTGACTCTACCTGGGAGTGAAGAGTCTCAAGGGCATATTGCAGGCTCCCTAGGTCAGTGCCTACCTGTTCTGCTAAATCTGAGAGTCCAGATTCTCCTCTAGTCATTGTGGAAGTTCCAAGTGCCATCAAACCAGCTACCCCTAACCTCAACAAAATTGTTTTGTCTATGTGGGCTGCTCTCTTCTCTCTGTATGGTAATTCTGGGGGTGCTATGAAATCCCATCTCTGTGGTCCTCTGTACACATATACTTGAGGGAGAACTCAGACAAGGATGCACAAGGCCTCAGGTCTAGTAACTCCCTCAGGAGTTTTGACACACCTATTGAGACCCAAGGTACCAGCTAGCCAAGTGCTGCTAGGGGCAAAATAATCCTTTGAGGTTTCCAGAGTCAAGGTTTGTCTACATACAGCATGCAAAGTGAATTTACTCATAACATAAGAAGTTGCCAGACAGGTTGCAGTTCCACAAACTTCACCAATTGTCAAAGGTGGCCTTGTAGAGGTGCATGCTGAGGTAGTTTTTAAGAATTTGGTTGGGTCCAAGGCCCACACACCCACATAATAATGAACCTTTGCTTTTAGAAAGAGCCAACAGTCCTGAGCCCAATTTGGTTGAGTCAGGTTTAACATAGCATTGATGTCTCCCAACATGGAGAATAGGGAGGGAGGCAGCAAGCATGAGGGGTCCACTTTACTAGTAACTAAAGGCAGACATGTGGAGGGAGGGAAAACAGGGTGAGACTTAAGCAAGGGGTCCTTTACTTCTATTAGTGGTTTATCAGCTGCCTTGGTGCCTGGCTTAGCAATCAGGTCTGAAATGTAATGATTGTCCCAGGGCCAGGAATTAGTCTGTGGAGCCAGAAGCAGAAGCCCCAATTCCATCCTGTGGCCCATTTAAGGTCCCAAGGTCTTTGTATCAGAATCATGACTCAGCACCCATGTTTCTATACTATGAGATCATTGGTGGTATTTATTCCCCCTTTTTCACAGCCCCAACAAGGGCAATAGAATACTTTTAGGGACCCATAGCCCTGCTGTCTAGATGGATTGAATCCTGTGTATGAGTAAAATTTGTGGCCTCCCAGATCTATAGACTGATAGTAATACCCCCCTCCCATTTCTCCTAACCAATTTACAGAGGTCAATCTCAGCCAACTTAAGAGGTTACCAGGGGCAGATGGTTTCAAAAGTAACATTACCTAGGATTTCTCCTAAGCTAAAGGAGGTGAGGAGAAAGGAGTACCTCCCTCTTGATTGCATTTCCCAAGAGCTCAGTTTAATCAGCCCAAAGACAATAAGGACAAGCATCACAGTCATGATCAGACTAAGCTTTAAAGGGTCAGATCCTTCAGCAGTCTATTGTTTCACTCACGTGATGCTCAAATGGTGAGCTCAGGTCAAAATTCTGTCAACCTTGAGAACTAAGGGCATTGTGAGCAAGACCACGTAGGTTCCCTTCCAGGTCTGAGTCAGTTCTTCACTCCAAAAAGCCTTGATAAAGACAGTATGACCAGGCTTGAAAGGGTGGCACTGCTTAGATCTAGGCAGGAGCTGAGTTGCTTTTACCTGGGAGTGAGCAGTTTTCTGTGCCTGTTGGAGAGATGATAGATATTTTAACAGGGACTGATTAGAAAATTCTTCTAGTACCTCACCTAACCTCGGGGAGAAGGGGAGGGAATCTTCTGAACATAATTTCATAAGGAGTAAAACCTGCTTTATAAGGGGTGCACCTTACTCTAAGGACAGCCAAGGGCAGCAGGCTGAACCGCCCTTCACCAGTTTCCAAAATCAATTTGGTGAGAGTATTTTTTAAGGTCGGATTCATCTGTTCCACTTGCCCCAAGCTTTGGGGTCTATAGGCATAGTGGGCTTTCCAATTTATACCCAATGCTCTACTGGCTAACTGAGTTATAGAGACTACAAATCTAGTAATTAATTTCTAAAGAAGCTTCTTTGCCACCACAGTGGCAGTCTCCTTGCCAGTACCATAGATGTCTGCCCAATTTGAAACGGTATCTATAAAAACAAGGAGGTAGTGATGTCTGTCCACTGGTGGTTTGATCCCTGTGAAATCCACTTCCCAGTGTTCTCCAGGATTCCAACCTGGAAATCTAATCTCTGGGGTGCAGATGGGCCCTGGTGGGGATTTACTTATATGAAGGTTGGCACCTAAGAGAGGCCTGGTTAGCAGCTCATGAAATTTTGCATTATCTTGGAGATAGAAGCTTGGCCTTCTTGGAGGCCCCATGAGTTGGATGAGCTGTTGTTCTAATGTCTGGGGGAGGTAGATGCAACCATCTGTACATTTCTACCAGCCTTGAGGATCTTTCTTTGCTCACAGCTGGCTTGCTTCTTTATCTTCCTCTTCATTGTAAGTGGTGATAGTTGGGAATGAAAGGGGAAGAGGACTCATAGTAGGCAGGATGACTAAGTGTTCAGCTGACCTCAGGGCTTCATGTCTAGCTGCACGATTTGCAAGTTGATTTCCCTTAGCCTCAGGTGTCCTTTTGGTGACCCCAAACATGAATGGTGGCCACCTTCTTGGGAAGTCACACTACCTCTAGGAGAGACATTGTCTCTTCTTTGATCTTGACAGTCTTTCCTGTGGCTGTAAGAAGCCCTCTTTCCTAGTAAATGCTTGCTTGAAATGTACAGCAGCAAAGACATACCTACTGTCAGTGTATACATCTATCTTCTTTTCCTTTCCCCATCTTAAGGCCTGGGGTAAGGTGATCAGTTATGCCATTAGGGGCAAAGTCCCCTCAAGCAGAGGCTGGGCCCAAATGACTTGATAAAGTGTAGTCACTGCAGCCCCCAATCTTCCAACTCCATTTACTACTATGTTGGTTCCATTTCTAAAGAAGGTGGCATAGGCCTCAGCCAAGGGTGTGTCTGTTAAGTCCAATGAGGCCTCCTGGTTCTGGTCCACTACTTTCTCACAGTCTTGAATTGGAGTGCCTTTGTTTCATTTTGCATCAGTGTAGCAGGATTGGGAACTTGCCCTGCTGAGAAGATGATAAAAGGCTGGACAAGCAAGAGCGTTTGATACTGAGTGAGGTGGGCATTTGACATCCATTTGTTAGCATCCCTCCTGAGAAAAGTGTCTACTGAATGAGGGGCAGTTAGGACAAGTACCAAAAGCATACCTACTGTCATTGTATACATTTATCTTCTTTGCCTTTCCCCATCTCAGGGCCTGAGCAAAGGTGCTCAGTTTTGTCTTTTGGGCCAAGGTCTCCTGGGGCACAGGCTGGGCCTAAATGACTTGATCAATTGTATGCACTACAGTCTCTGCCCTCTGCACTGTGCTTATCACCAAGCTTCTTCCATCTGTGAAGAGGGTGGCATCTAACTCAACTAAGGGGTGTCTGTTAAGTCTGATCCAATCATACCCCTGGGTCTGGTCCAGTACGTCTTCACAGTAAGGGATTGAGGTGTCAGGGTCATCACCAGGCATGAGTGTAGCCTGATTGAGAACCTGTCCTGCTGAGAAGACTTGTTGAGCAAGAGACTGAGATACTGAGTGAGGCAACCACTTGACATTATTTGTTAACCCCCAGAGACCCTACAGAATGAGGGACATTTAGGACTAGGTCCTGTCTGAGGGTCAACTTATCAGCCACTTTGACCAATAAAGCTGTGCATGCTACAGCCCAAAAACATGAAGGCCATCCTGAGGCTACACAATCTAATCTTTTAGAAAGATAGGCCACAGGGCACTTCCAGAGTCTTAAGGACTGCATTGGAACTCCCTTGGGCATCCTACTACCAATTCCCTGTTGACTTCTCTCAAGTCCTAGACTGGCCTGTAATCTGATGTCCCTGGTTTCTGTACAGGCAGGAATGGGATGTTCCATGGAGACTGACAGGACTTAATGTCTCAAAGTTTAGCAACCCCTTAATGTGAGGAGAAATCCCCTGTCTGGCCTTCTGAGAGATGTGATATTATCTGACTCACACAGTCATAGGTGTCGACAAGAACTCAACTCTCACTGGATAGTGGTGAGCAACCAAACCCGATGGGCTAGTTTCCTCTCACTCCTTTGGGAACTCTGACTGAAGTCTGCCCAGTAAGCACTCAGGGCTTGTTTCTTCTGGTATTTCTTTCCCCAAGAGGAGATACTCCTTTGGCAGAGCCATGGTCAAAGAGAGTTGATATGAAGGGAATATCATCTGAACCTCGGTCAGAGTGAAAGAAATGGTGCCCTTTAGCTTATGAAGGAGGTCTCATCCCAGCAAGGGGAATAGGCAGTCCAGTATCACCAGAAAAGCATGACTAATTTGTTTTGATCCCAAGGTCAACATTTGATCAATTGTGAGTGGACAGTTTTGAACTGCTCTGTGGGCTCCAGATGGAAATGGATTGTGATGAAAGCTCTCTCAGAAGAGTTTTTAACACTGACCTCTGGGCATCAGTGCTCACTGGCCCCTTACTTCAACATTTATCTTGGACTCCCAAGGACCAACAGAGAAGGAGCCCTGGCCCTCTCAACCTGAGTCTTCCTTTCCACCAGATGTGGGGAGGGATAGCACCTTGGCAGAGGGCCTGTGTAGACATTTATTTTTCCAGTGCCCACCTTCCTTGCAATAGGCACATTGATTTCTGTCCAATGTTGCATGTCCTCCTGGCTTTCTAGGCACCTGCCATTTGGGCTGCCTGGAGTTTTGTCCAGTGGGGTCCACTCCCATTGCTTCTGCCAAGAACTTTACTTATTTCTTGGCTGATCTCCCTGCCAAAGCTGTAGCCAATTTTTGTTTTTCTGAATTCCTATTGTCAAACACTTTTTGAGCCACTTCTAACACTTAAGATGCATTCATTCCTGGGAATCACTCCAATTTTTTAAATTTCCTCCTAATATTGGGTACAGAATAGGTAACAAATGCCAGATTTATAGTTCTTGGGTTCTCAGGAGCCAAAGGGTTAAAAGGGGTATAAATCCAGAAGGTCTGTCAGAGTCTCTCCGGGAATGCAGCAGGGGACTTCTCTGGTGCCTGTGTTACTTCATTGGTTTTTGACAGATTTATGGGTTTCTGAGATGGTACCCAGCTCCTGATCAAAAAATTCTGAAGAAAGATGATGAAAGGCTGTTTCCCACCTGAAGAATTTGGGTTCCATTCAGGGTACTCCAAGGGGAAGCCTTGTTTCAGCAATTTGTGGGCCTCTTCCTCTGAATGCCCTCCCAATAAAATCTTTCTAGCCTCAAACCTAATCCTATCCCACTCAGCAGTGAATAGGTTCAAGAACAACTGTGGACAGTCATCCCAGATTAGTATGTGAGTCCTAATGATCAACTACAGAAGAGAAATCAGAATGTTGGACTTTTCAGAGAAAGGTGGATTCTGAGTTTTCCAGTTGTAGAGGTTAGGAGTGGAGAAAGGAACACATACCAGAAAAGGGTGGGTTTGGGTCCTGCCCAGTCAGGAGGAGGGGCCTCCCTCAAAAGCAAGAGAGCCTCTGGACTGCATCTTCCTGAGGTGGTGCCCTCCTGCAGGGATCAGAGATGCTCTCCTATGGGGGGAGAGGTACCAGGAGAAGTAGAGGAAGAAACAAGGGAGTTTGGGGCAGGTTGGGAGGGACAGGAGAGGGGAACAGACAAGGGTTATACAGAATTGGATGGGGGAATACTTCCTTGGGATCTGACTGATGCAGGACTGTCTCTGCCTCCCTGGAGTTCACTCATGAGAGGGACAATAGCTTTTGGAAATGAGAAACTTTGCATAGGCTTTTCTGGTGCAGGCAGAACTTTTGCCATGGAGGAGGGTACTGCACCACATTAAGCCAGGAGTTGATGTAAGGGAACTGATTATGGAGTCCTGGTGTCCTGGTAACAACCCTACCAACTTCTTGAACCAGGTCAAGGTTGAGGGAGCCCTCAGAGGGCCAGCCCACACCAAAAGAAGGTCAGTCAAGTTCACAAATATGCAAAGTATGTTCTTTGACATTTTCACTCCATAATCATCAGAAAATCCTGAGAAAAAAATTTCTAAGAATGCAAACCAAGTGCCTAACAGATTGAGAGGAAGACTACCTCATAGTAGAAAGACTTAGGGCAGGCAGAACATAACCAAGAATAGGAGCTGAAAGAATAAATAAAAAGAAAAGAACACAAAGCAGCATGAGAGAGAGGATATAAAAGTGGTCACCCATTAGAGGGGCCTGACAGTCCATTGATTATGGGGGCTTCAAGATGAGTCTCCCTTAAGAGTTTCTGCAAGCCTTGGGAAGGACAAACACCACTGTGTGGATGTTAAAGGCTCAGATGCTACTAATGTTTCCACTGGAGAAAGGCAAAGAGGCTTTAAAATGTTTCCTCCTGTAAGGGAGGTAGGATGGCCTCAACTGCAAGGTCAAATCAGGTTCTGGGGCTCAAAGTGAGGGGAAAAGATGCTCTTAGAGCCAGTGAGGTCTGTCCCAAAGTATGATGTATGAGGCACAGAAGGGACAGTTTTAGAGAGAGTAACAGGTGGGAAAGCAGTTAGGGTAGTCCCAGTAGCAAGAGGTCAGCCACAATTTGGGGTAAGAAGACAGATCTGAGCATTCAGAGACAATGAGGGCTTCTAGATATAGAGAAAAAACTTTATTATTTACATGGTGCACACTGGTACTATGTCATGACAAAGAGGGGAAGGGGGTGTTCCTCTGTGGGGAGGAACCACTCAGTCAGTGGAATGCCTCAGGGCCTCTCAGCCACTTTAAGCACTGCCCAGGCTTTCAAGTGTGTTTATCTCCTTGCAAGAACCCCCACTTGGTCTTTCTTAGATGTGTCCACTGAATCACAGTATGACCTCACTCAACTGATTGGCATAATGGAGGTGCCTCTCAGGTTTGGGACCAGCCCTATTTCAAGTCCCATCTTCTGATCCATCTTTTCTGCCAGCTTTCCACATTCCCTGTGTCCTGCCCACAGCCAAGCACAGGAGAATATTTAATGCAGTCAGTTCTCATTCATCTGCTTTTTATTCACCTCCACCTTGGGTGTCCCCTGCCTGACTAGGTCTGTCAGGGTTTTGCAACTTGGCTTTCTGACTCCTTCAATCCTCTTACCATTGGTGGCTTTGTTTTTCTGAATCTAATTTATACTTGTGACTTGAAAGCTTTAGCCACCAATGCCAAGCACAGTGTCTATTATTAGAAACTGCAGAAAACACTGAACAATTCACACCTTTCAATAAGATCTGTTTTAGTAAAATATAATAGCAGAGTTACTGTCTAGCTGTTAATCATTGGGAAGTGAAACCAGATGTTCATATTTTGCTGTGCTTCATTGTGGTTTTTATACAATCATATTTATGTTCATAGCATAGTGACTTGGCACTGTTAAAGAGGCCGTGAGGTCTTACATTATTTCAGAGAAACAACTTCTATTACATGAGCTGTGTAGTGGTATGAGAAGTAAATGAATGGGCAAATGCAAATAGTTTAATAATTTTTATGGTCAAAAGTGTATATTATGATTATGCTTCATACCCTATGTAATAAAGAAAATACAAAGGTACTAATTTAATTAAAATTTAGGAATTTATTCAATTTAAACATTGTTTTCCAAGCCAGACATTCAATTGACAACAAAAATCAAAAGAATAAATTTTCTATCTCATACAAATATATGAAAATGAATGAAAGAAAAAACTACATCTTATAAATGTATCAAAGCATTTGCAGCAAGAGTCTGTATATCTAGCTATACTGAAAACATGTTAATCTTTCAAGATACAAGTACACAGATTATTAGGTATAAAACATCAATGTAAACAAAGAAAACAGCAATTATTATATAAGAAACTACTGAAAAATTATATTAATATATAGAGACATAGTCATAACTACTAAGCTAGAAGAACATCCATAGTAATGTCAATAATTAATACATCATTATTCTTTTTTATACTACTTGTCATGTTCCAAATTGTCTTCAAAGTGGACTTATTACTTTCTTACAATATCATTCTAATTCAATATTTAACTTTTTTCTGAATCCAAGTTTGGGAACTCCTGGATTCTGCATTTTATTTTTTAGGTGTTATGTTTATATAACAGATTAACAAAAAATTCTTAAATCATGCAGAAATATTACTCAAAATGTGAAATGTATGAAATATCAAAGTAATACATGGCATGTGATTATAATACCCAGTAATCTTTGTTATTGCCCTCACTGTCTATAACTGTCTTCTGACCAGAGAGACATGGAATTATTATATATCTTGTGCAGTTGACAATACTGACTGTAAGAATTTCAGTGAATTAATGTGGGTTGTAACCTTAAAAGGTGACAGATCTAGAATCTAAATGCCTGAATCTTGATTGTAAAGCCATTTCTGAAAACATTACTGCTATTAATTGGTACTATAAACAGAAGGACTAATATAAAATTCTCTAAACTAGAGAGTGTGTGACTATATGGTATGATGTCAATTTTAATAAAACAAACATAGTTTGTTGATTTGAACATTAGTTGCCCTTGAAGGCACATGTATTTAAAAACAGATCTAACATACATTTCATGATTGCCAGATGTAATATAAATGTCCAAAAATCTGAGCCTGGAAATATCCACTAACATGTTTGTGAAAGAAAGGGCAGCTGTAGTGGAAAAAATAGTAAAAAATCCTAAAGTTTTTTGTTAAAAAACAGACTAAATGATTTAGCATTTAAAAAAAATGACAAACATAGATGCTCAGCAACACTGATAGTAACTGCCTACAGCCCTCTCTCTTCAGCATGATTTTAACAACAGCACTTTTCACCTCTTTGTTTCTGAGACTGTAAATGAGAGGGTTCAGCATGGGGATCACAATTGTGTAAAACACAGAAGCCACCTGATCCCTTCCCAAGGAGTAGGATAGTTTTGGTTTTAGATAAGTAAAGATGATAGTGCTGTAGAAGATGGTGACACCCAGGAAATGGGAGGCACAGGTGGAGAAGGTTTTTATCTTTCCAGCTTTAGAATTAATTTTCAGGATACTGGAGAGAATGGACACATAGGATCCAGATATGGTGATGAGGGACAGCACTAGGGTGGATCCAGCACAAATGAATATAGTGATTTCAACCTCAAATGTGTCATTGCAAGACAGGGCTAAAATTGGGGACATGTAACATTAAAAGTGGTGGATGACATTAGAGTTGCAGAAATGCAGTCTGCTTATACAAATTGCAATCACACTGGATTCCATAAAACAAATCATATAGGAGCCAGTGAGCAGGGCACGGCACAGTCCTGTGGACATAATGACTGGATAGTGCAGGGGGCTGCAGATAGCTACATAGCGATCATAGGCCATGGAGGAGAGAAGAAAGCATTCAGTGTCAGCCAAGATGATAAAAAAGTACATCTGGGTGAAGCAACCCAGGAAGGAGATGCTCTTGGTGGAAGTCAGTAAGCTCTGTAAGGTTTTAGGAGTGAAGATACTTGAGCAGCTGAGGTCGGGAAATGACAGGTGAGTGAGAAAAAAGTACATGGGGGTGTGAAGCTGGGGATCCAGACAAATGATCAGTATCATCCCCACGTTCCCCAGGACTGTGATCAGGTAAATCAGAAGAAAGAGCACAGAGAGGACCAGCTGTGTCTCTGCAGAGTCCGTCAGCTCCATGAGGATGAAACCTGACTCACTGGTGGAGTTCCATCTATTCGTGTTGTAATGTTTTAAACTATTGAGAACATAAAGTCTATACTTAATGAGTGTCTGAAAGCAGGATATTTTTGTATGTGCGACCCAGATTTATTTTTATTAGTTTACTTTTCCTTGGAGTTGACAAATACTTTGTTGCTTATGGACAAAAAAATTCTCATGTAATAAAGAGAAGGATGGTATGAATTGACATTTACTTCTGACATAATAAAAAGTTATGTCCTATAGAATTAGCTTTGATATGATACACCCTCATTGTTTTCTTCAATAACACGTTTCATCTACATATAAATTTTATGCCGTAGTCACTGCTATCCACAGATTTTTAGATCATAAGAAAGGCGCTTTTGTGAAATCAGAGCAATTACTTCTTATCACTGGAATGGTATCAAATATTTTGAACCTGAGAGAATGCTAAACATTCTGTAATCCTTTTTATAACTTGTTTTTGCAAAGTTGAGAAAGGTTATGTAATAAACTATTAGAAAAATAACTTCACTTTGCTCTTTATTTTCATTTACTTTCCAGAATTATTGGGCATTAATAATAAATTATTTTCACATTTTAAGAAATTTAGGTGAAGTCAACCCATATTATATACTGCATACAGTATAGAATTGCTGAATGTATCTATCAAAACTGAGAGGGTAAAATAACTTTTTAAACATTAAGATATTTTTTAACATAGGCTGCTGCTTCACGTTCCTGCTGCTGGTTGTTTATGCCTTTGGCATTAGGAAGCCACTTTTCTCTAAAAGAAAAAAAAACAACTAAGCTTGAGGATGACATTTTTCAGTGCTGATTACAATTCTATGATCTCTTTATTCCTGCTTTCATTATATTAATATTACTTTCATAAGTTTTAAATGTGTGTATATGCATATTCTTATGATAAAATCGCTATTTTATCTTTTCTAAAATATTTCATTTTTAAAAATGATACTGTGAGTCAAAGGTTGATGAAATCAACTTTTTCCCACACTGTCTATCTAGAAACTTGAAAACTCCAAATTGTTTTCTGAAAGAAAATATGATAACAATGTAAGTTCCTCAGACTTTGTGGGATATAAGCAACTTACTTTTTCTTGATATAAGCAACTTACTTTTCTTTTTTTATATAAGTCACTGTTATATTTTTGTGCATTCCTCTTTTTTAAATTCTGAGGTAAATTAAATCACCCTAGAAGATTTGTTCAGGTCTTGAACAAATGGACACTTAGCCAAGAAGTCTGGTCTGAAAAGAGTCCCAGTGAGCAAGCGTGCATTTACCCAGAGCACTGTGTGCCCTGCCTCCCTGCCTGGTGCTTCCAGGGCATCATCAAGGGGTGCTGCAGCACATAGTCACCCTCCGGGCCCAAATCCAAGGGTGAATACTGGGCACAAGGACAAGGGCTGATGTTCTAAGAGAAAATGAGCAAAGGATTTCCGCTTTTCCCTAGGAAGTTCCATAGAGGACACCATAAACACATTCTCCCATGATACTCTAAATTGTAGCTAAACTTCATTTATTCACTTTTAACTTGTCCCACAATTATTTACATTTGCAAAGATTAATGTTTACACTCAATACTAATCTGTTAGGAAAGAATGGCTGCTATCAATAAATCAACCAATAACAAATGGTGGCGGGGGTGTGGGGAGAACAGAACCCTTCTCCCATGTTGGTGGAAGTGCACACTGGTGCAACCACTGTGGAAATCAGTATGGAGATACCTCAAAGAACTAGGAATAGAGGTCCCATTTGACCCAGCTATTCTCCTACTGGGTGTCTTCACCAAAGAATTAAAAGAATCATACTACAGTGATATATGTGCACCCATGTTTATAGTGGCACAGTTTGTAATAGCTAAAGCTTGAAGACAGCCCAGTTGCCCATCAACTGGAAACTTGATAAAGAAGATTTTTTTTTATACAATGAAGTACTACTCAGCCATAAAGAATGACAAACTGGAGACATTTATAGCTAAATGGATGCATATTGAGGCCATACTCATAAGTGAAATAAATAGGACACACTTTTAAATACTGAATAGTTTCACTAGTGTGAGAAACTGAAATTGTAAATAAGGATTAAAATGATTAAAATGAATAATTTATAATTTGAAATAGGAAGAAAAGGTACAAAGGGGTAGAAGAAGTTGGAGGGGAAGGGGAAACAAAGAAGGGAAAGGAAAAATTATGAGAAAAGGAAATAGTAGAAACAAAGTTTTTGTAAATAGGGAAGGGTGGAGGGAGTGAAGGGGGCACAAGGAATGGGGAAAAAATAAGAACCAAGATACATCATGTATAGGTACAAGCACCCAGTGATAAATGTAAATATATTGCATACCTAAAATGTATCAATAAAAGAATTTAAGCAAAAAAAATCTGCTAGGATTCTATTGTGTTGTATTGTGTTTTTATTGTTATTGTTGTTGTTTACTGAGTGTAGATGAAATTTCCAGGAACATATTTATTTTATGACTGACATTATCATAGGTGGAATAACATTTGAGGGAATACATTGTAATTAAAAGCATGATTCTATTATAAGAGTATCACATCCACTGTGAGTAGCCATCATGATGGCAAGCAGGACCAATAAAGAATTAGAGGGAAGAAGTTAATGAAATGAAGATTCTTTATTTGTGCAAAGGAAGAAATAAAAAGCAAACAGAAATAAGCTGCCCTGGAGAAGACACAGGGCCTGGAAAAAGGTGAACAGGGGAACGTCTTTGTTCCTGGGTCTCATTAATTAATGTCAGACCCTAATCCATCCCAGGCCATAACATATGGACAGTTCACAGTATGTTTCCTAGCCTGTCTTTGGCTACACCTCAGGTACCAAGATCCTTGCCAGGCACTCTTGCCTACCTGCAGGCTCCTTTTGGGAGGCTTTGTTGGACTTCTTCCTGCCCTTTGTGATGTATAAGAAGGTATGGGCTTGCAGGGGAGCTTGTAGAGTTAGTGAGGGGATGTGTGTGTACCTAGTGTGCTAGCAAAGTGACCCTAGAGGGAATATATATATTGTATTTGTATTTTATGAACTAAATGACTGTTTTCTCTTACTTTAGGTAGCTGCCCCATCCATTTCCCTTCTGCATTTTATTGAAAGTGTGGGCTCTCCTTCTCTAGCTTCCTCCTTTGCCTGTCAGTTCCTTCTCTGATCAGTCTCTTCCTTAGAGAGTATTCCTTCCTTAGCTGTAAATTCTTATTCTCATTGTGCTCTCTGGCGCTTTTCTAGGTTTGTTTCCTCATTTGTTCTTTACCCATGACCTTTCAATCCTTCCTAAGAAATTTCTCTAGTAAAGTTGTGACATTTCAGCTCAGGATTAGCCAGTGAATCTTACTAGAGAGGACAAAGCCACTTTGAGTAAGATTCCCTACTAATCTCTCTAATAAAGCCTAATATTGCCCTTTTTCCATTCTTTACCTCCCTACAAATCTGCATCCCTATAAGACAGTAGAAGAATAAGAACAAAATGAGAAGGGAAAGGACTATAATTGGAATAAAAAAAAAAGAATCCAACCGAAGGAAAACATTATGACAAGCATATGTCAATACATAGAAATTATAACCATCTCTGTTAATGGCCTCAATTCAGCAATCAAAAGAAATAGACTGGCAGAATGGGTCAAGGTGCAAGATCCAGCAATATGCTGCATAAAAGAAACATATTGAATTCAAAAAGAAACTCATAGACAGAAAGTTAATGGGTGGAAAGCAACACTCCATGCTACAGGAATGCAAAGAAAAAGCATGAGTAGTTATTCTATTTGCAGTTCAAATGGATTTCAAACCAACACTAATTAAGAGAGACAAACCAGGACAGTAGAACCATGTAAATGATAAAGTCCAAGAGGAAGAAATGACAATCATAAATATATGTGCACCAAATACAAGTGCACACAACTATATAAGATAAATACTAATGAACATGAACAATCAAATAAGCACTAATCCAATAGTAGTAGAGGATCTAAACACACCACTATCATAAATAGATATATCAACTAGACATAAACTCAAAGGGAAATACTAGAACTTAATCAAACTCTTGAACAAATGGACTTAACAATATTTACAATGTGATCCACCTCATAAAATCAAAATGCGCATTCTTTATGGCTGCACATCGGTCATTTTCCAAAATAGACCACATGTATGCTCATAGAACATGTTTAAGTAAATGCAAAGTAAGAAACAGAACCAAGGATCAGTGGGACAGATTAGAAGGTGCAGAAAGAACTCCAGACACACTCAGCCAACTCATTTTTAACAAATGAGCCAAACACCCTCACTGGAGGAAAGATAGCCTCTTTAATAAGTGGTGCTGGAAATACTGGGTTTCAACTTGCCTAAAATTAAACCTATATCTGTCACCATTCACTAAACTAAAATCAAAGTGGATTAAAGATCTAAATATTAAGACAGAAACACTAAACCTGCTGGAAGAAAGGTTAGGTAGAACTTTTAAAGACATTTTGGTGTAGGAAAAGATTTCCTGAACAAAACCTCAGTCACAAGTTAACTAATGCAAGGAATCCACAAGTGGAATCTCTTCTTATTAAAAAGCTTCTGGAGAGCAAGAGAAACCGCCAACTGCATGAAGAGACAACCCACAATGTGGGAAAAAAATTTTATCAGCTGTTACTCAGACAAAAGTCTACTATCTAAAATATAAAAAGAACTTGCAAAAATCAGACCTTCTAAATTTAAAGACCCAATCCAAAAATAAACATCAGAAATGAAGAGATATTTCTCAAAGCTAAAATAGCAAATAAACATATGAAAAACTGTTCAGCATCACTGGCACTGGTCATTGGAGAGATGCTAATAAAAACAAGCCTGAGATTACACCTCACCCCAGAAAGAATGGCTGCTATCAAGAAATCAACCAATAACAAATGCTGATGGGATTGTGGGGAAAAAAGAACTCTTCTCCACTGTTGGTGGGGGTGTAGATTGGTGAAACCACTGTGGAAATCAGTATGCAGATACCTCAAAGAACTAGGATTAGAGGTCCTATTTGACTCAGGTATTCACCTACAGAGTATCTTCCTGAAAGAATTAAAAGAATCATAACACAGTGATATATGTCCACCCATGTTCATACCAACACAA
Source organism: Heterocephalus glaber (assembly GCF_000247695.1). Next base: position 4,874,750 of record NW_004624864.1, read on the forward strand.
TTTGTAAGATCTAAAACATAGAAATAGCACAATTGCCCATCAACTAGAGACTGGACAAAGAAAATGTGAGTTGTTTTATAAAATGGAGTACTACTCACCCATAAAGAATCAGAAACTAGATACATTTAGAGCTAAATGGATGCACATTGAGGTGATACTCTCAGGAGAAATAAATAGGACACAC
>NW_004624864.1:4917436-4937471 GCF_000247695.1 Heterocephalus glaber
TTTATTGTTTGATATATTGTAAGGTTTCTTCTCTCATCACATAAATGTCTTAATAATGTTATAGATTTATGCACTATTTCCACTCTTCAGGTATTTTTATAAGGCATAGTTTTATCTTATACTCATTTATTTGGATTTTCATGATTTAGAAAATAAATTGTCAATTTTTCTTGGCAAACCCATTAGTATGAGTTTGTAGACAATATTTAAGTTTAAAAATACTTTAATTTTAAAGAAATTAAATTTGATTTAGTTTCTTTATTGTATGAAGTGGAAAACATTCATGTTATATTATTACATGAACCCACTGTAACCTATTGATTACAGGACCTGAACATAGATTAGGAAGCTACTCTCTTTTACTGTCACCCTCATTCTCAACACAGAGGATATTGAAGCATCAGGAGTGGTTCCAAAGGAGGAATAATCCGTGTGTGTGTGTGTGTGTGTGTGTGTGTGTGTGCGCGTCTCTGTGTCTGCATACATGTATACTTATATTATAATTAAAATTATGGCTTTTGTAGCTACAGGGTGTTACTTTGTTCTGTCATTTTCTCTCATAACAGGGTTGTTTTATCTAGTTTCCTAACTGTTGTGTCTGGGGATGTGCACCTCAACTTTGGTATTTCAGTAGCTCATTGGAATCTTAAAATAAGCCACAAAGGGGTAAGGGAACAGTGGTTAAAAGGAAAAACAAATTATTTTAATTCCAAGAAACTAGGAAAGCAAAGAGAGCACAGAAAGCTACCCTGTGAGATGTAGGTAGGGGATTTCAGAAAGGATAGTAACTGTGAAGCTTTGTCTTCAGCTTTCTTTAATCAAAATGATTCTCTCTCCCAGGTCCATACCTGGAACTTGTCACAACCTGATTGGTTCTCTGGACTGCCACAGGTAGATCCCTGTCCTGAGAGTCCACTGTCTACATGCACATTCCTAGATGGGCCAGCTTGTCCTTATCAGGGACTTATCTCTAAAATTTATAGGCTAGTGAGGAGCAACTTTACATACAAGGTCTAGTTAGTGATTAAATATATAAGGTAGTAATACATTGATGCTAGACTGAGAAAAAAACATGTATATACTATATGCATATATATACTATATGTATACTATATATGTATACTATATATGTGTATATGTATACTGTATATGTATGCTGTATGTATACTCTATAAGAGTTATATATGTATACTATATATGTATAGTATATACAAGTATATGTATACATATAAGAGTATACTATATAATAGTTATGTAGTCCCCTTTCCCTTTCAACTGCATTATATTTTGTCTTCTTAATTGTTCTTTCCCATAAAGCTTTCACTCTTTCTAGTCTGGATTAGCCAGAAAACCTAATGATTTCCTTCCCTGCCTATAGGCCCCTACACAACATTTGTCAGATACACCATATGCTAGTTTATTAATTGGGTTCAACCTTCCTATATTTTTGCTCATTTTCCATTGATACTCCCTTCTCTTCTCTTTTTTCTTCCTTCTATGCTCATACTCTCTGAAATATCTCTTCCCTCCCTTGTTCTTATACATAAATATTCTCATGAAGTCCTATTTTCCTCCTTTCACACATTGTTATTCTCCCTTTCTGTTCCTGGGTAGTGAATTTTTCAAAGAAGTTTAAAATTTCACATTGATATAGGGTTTGTTCATGACATATCGACCATATTGGTGGCTATTATATCAAAAAAATATTGTTAACAGTTCAACCTCATGCTGAGTCACCACAGACTAAGACATATCAAAACCACAAAGCTACTTATTCAAAAGATATCCACACAATACATCTTCCACTCTCCCTTCTCAGTGATCTTCAAACTTCAACACATGCACACACATACACACATAAACACACACACACACACACACACATTCATAGACTCATCAGAAAACAAGGAAACAGTATATTTCCAAAATTTAAAATTCACTCACAAAAATTGATCTCACCAATACTATAGAGGAAGAAATTTTTAAAAAATGATAGTGAAAATGATCAATAAGAACAAAGATGATGCTAATAAAAAGCTTAAATAATCAAATACTTAAATATTTAATGAGATCATGAAAGATACAATAGAAAACTGAGTGAATCATGGAAGAAATCATGGTACAATGTATGATAGACTACATTACTAAAAATAGAAATTCTGGGAAAAGAACTAAGAAATTGTTGAAGTCAATTCTTAACTAGTCAAATGAATAATTCAAATGAATACCTCATCAACGATAAGATGAATAGTAAGAAAGAATACCAGAATTAAATGACAAAGTGGATGTTCTGTAACAATGCCCTAGTAAGAGAATAAAGAGAAGTAATGAGAAAATTATTTAAGAAACATTTTAAAATCTCAAATAAAGTGAAGACTCAAGTAGGATGATAGAGAACAGGCCAATGGCATAGAAAACCTACTTATGGAATTGTAGGAGAAACTTCTACTAGGGAACAGAGGAAAATCAACATGATCAAAAAGAAACTCCACATAGCATATCATGTCATATTGCAAAAAAACATTAGATATAGAAGATTGAACAGAGATACAAAGAAATGCTACTTTGATTAGAATTATTATGCAGAGGCAAAAATAATTTTTTCCACTGAAAATCTAAAATCCAGAGGGCTTCAATTGATGCACTTTGAGCCCTGAAGAAAAGAATTAGAAACTTACAATACTATACCTAGTCAAATTGAAGAAAAAATAAAGACTTTCAAAGAGAAGTCTAAAGAAATACTTACTGAATAAAAAGTGTTTAAAAATTGTTAAGGGAATTTTGGAAAGAGATAAAGAGGGCCGTCACAATCATGAGACCAATGGAGAAAAATGCATCTCATTGTGGCAGTAGGAAAAAAAAGAAGTACCAGATGTGAAACAAGCACTAGAAAAAGAGCAACATGAAATAAATTAATACAAAACATTTAATAATATTCAATGCAATTGTTTTGTCTTCAGTGAGTGACATAAAATTACAGATTTGATCAAAACACAACACCTAGATATATGGTGCCTGAAAGAATTACATATGGCTCCAAAAGACACTGATTGAAAGTTAAAGAAACTTCAACCAGCTTGAAGACTAAAACAAGTTGGAGGAGCTAGGCTTAGGTCCACCAAAATAAACTTCAAACAGAAATTATTCCATAGAGATAAAGAAGGCCATTGCCTATTAGCACAAGAAGCAATTTACCAAATGACAACCATTGTAAATATGTATGTACCCAACATTGATGTACCCAGTCTCACAAAACCCTTCACGCTATAAAAGGCCATGTAGAATTCAACACAGTAGTTGTGGGTGTCTTCAGTATCCTATTCTCACAAATACATGGTCAACTAGAATTAACACAGCAAAGAAAAATTAGTTAAACTTTGTTCTAATTCAACTGCACTGAACAAAATACTACAGAGATTTGCATTTAAAAACAGACTAGTCCACATTATTTGCAGAACTTTGTGTTAATTTCTTCAAAATAGACAATATTTTAAGCCCATAAAGTAAGTGTTATTGAATTTAAAATATTCAAACAATGTCTGGTGTCCCATAGTATCAAAATATGATGAATCTATAAATCAACATTGAAGAAAACACAGAGAAAAGAGTGGCATAGTGAGTGAAAATTACACTATTGAATAATAAATGGGGACTTGAAGGTACAAAAAAGAAACTCAATAATTCCTATAAATAAATGACAACGAAAATGTAATATATCAGAATCTGAAGGACACAATGAAAATAGTTCTGAAGAAAATGTAGAGCTAGGTCAATGTTAGAGAAAAGGGGATCATAAATAAATAACCTAATCATGTAACAAAAGTTCCTAGACTAACAAGCAGTAAACAAACTTAATCCAATGGATGGAAAGAAACAGATACATGTCAGAGAAGAGGTTGGTGTGAGGCAGGGATGGGTTGGGGAGGAGCTTACATAAAGAGTTATGAAATGTCTTGTATATGTACCAGCTGCCTGAGATTCAGCTAATCTTTATGTACTACAACATGTACCAATAAAAATATAAAAATGAAAGTTAGGGAAAACTTTTAAAAAATGGAAATGATATTGGAAGTAAATTGAACCCAAATGTTCATGGATTGGTATAATTTACATTGTTAAAAACACCATATCACTGAAGTCATCAGGAAATTGAATGTAATTTCTACTAAAATACCACAATAGCTCGGCCACTGCTGCTGTCAGAGGATGATCTTCGTGGCCACGTTGGTCCGGGCTAGAGTCCAAGAGCTGCTTCTGTGGCTGCCCAGAAGACCGAAGGTTGCCAGACCCACATCGTCCCCCCTACCCTGCGAGGGGCGAGGGGCAAGGGAGAGAGCAGCTGATGTCAGAAATAGACTTTCAGGAAATGGTCTCTAAATCTTAGCTGAAGTTTTTAACATTTCTCTATGGATCAGGAATAGGAATTTTTTATGTTCTCACCTATTTAGTATTTTGTTTGGAGAACAAGGTGACACCCACCCTAATATTCTTCATAATGATCTTTATGAAAGACATTCAGATGATAATGGACAGAATCATCTAGAAGGACAAATGAACTTCAATGCAGATTCTAGCCAACAGAAAGATGAGAACAGACATCGCTGAAAACCTGTACCAGAAAGTATTCTTTGTTGGCTTATGATGGGCCCTCAAAATCTAGAGAAAAAGGCCAAAAGTCAAAGCTACAGAGGCCCAGTGATGTAGTAAAGTGTTATTTATGAGTACAGAAGAAGATAAAGACCTCCCCACTGTGGGAGTAAAAACCAAAGAAGGTAGAGATCTACTACACTGGAAAACAATTAAAGCTTTTCACTATGTTCATGACCATTATTTAGAAGATATGGACTGGTTTATGAAAGCAGATGATGATACATATGTCATACTATACAATTTGAGATGGCTTCTTTCAAAATATAGCCCTGAAGAACCCATTTATTTTGGGAGAAGATTTAAGCCCTATGTAAAGCAGGGTTACATGAGTGGAGGAGCAGCATATGTAGTAGGGAAAGAAGCCTTGAAAAGATTTATTGATGATTTAAAAACAGAAAAATGTATATATACTTCTTCCATTGAGGACCTATCACTGGGAAAATGCATGGAAGTTATGAACATAGAAGCTGGAGATTCCAGAGATACCACAGGAAAAGAAACTTTTCATTCCTGTGTACTAGAACACCAATTGATCCAAGGTTATCTATGCAGAACCTTTTGGTACTAGAATTAAACAATTATCCTCCTGTAGAGGGCCCTGGTTGCCTTTCTGATCTTGCCATTTCTTTTCACTGTGTTGATTCTACCACCATGTATGAATTAGAATACCTTGTTTATCATCTTCAAGCATATGGTTTTTTGTATAGCTATCAACCTGCCTTACCTGAGAACATACTAAAGGAAGTAAGTCAAGTAAACAAAAATGAAGATCCAAAAGTAAAATTAAGAAATCCTTGAAAGGAACACAAATGAGCCAAGTTAAAAAGTCTGACATTGCACTGAAGAAAGACTTCTGCATTTCTGACACAGAACCTTGAAATCCCAGTGATGTATAGAAATCTTTCAAATGAATACTGCACATTGAAGCTTTAAATAAGCTGTTAAATGGTTTTTGATACAGAAATATATAAATCTATATTAGAAGTTGTGTTTTTTAAAATGGTAGCACATAAAAAAACTAGAAAAGAGATTTTGTCACCTGTTCTTGACCATGTGTATTATTGTCACTGAGAATCTAAAACAGTTAAATTTGCCAAAACTGCAGTGTACCACATTAGTTGCACACAATGCTAAACAGATCTGCCTTAAAATTTTACAAGGAAGCACTGTTACTCAGTATTTATAAATTTGTTTGCAGTATGATATAAATGAACCCCTCCTCCACACACAGTTGTCTAATGAAAAGTTTTCTGTGATTATTTATAATTAGCTGTATTTCTTAAAGAAAGCAGAGGAATGGCACTTACCATAAAGTGCATTAATAAAACTACACTTTAAAATTATCATGGGCCTCAATATATTTGGTTCTAATTAATCTTTTATTGAATCTGTTGTCTCTTCTTCATTTTGGGGGGCAGAGGGGTACCGGGGATTGAAGTCAGGACCTTGTGCTTGCAAGGCAGGCAAGGCACCTCTGAACTAAATCCCTGGCCCTCTGTTGTCTCTTCTTAATGTTTAACCACTCTTGAATACCATTTTCCACTATTCATATTTATTAAAGCATTAATATTCTGTAAATAAGCATTTTAAAATATTTTCTTCCAAAATTTACCCATTGTTAACTATGGGTAATTAATAGTAAATTTAATGCTATTTTGGGATGCTTTTCTTTACAGATATTTTTAGTTGATTTTTTTTTCCAGCTATATAATTAAATTTTCATTCTTATCCTTTTGAGAAATGAGAACTTTCTTGTGCCTTTCATTACTTGGTTAAAACTGTTTTAAAATTCATATTTAGGTTTGAGCTGGCTGTTACACTGGCAAGATATTTTGAATTAAGTTTTGACCAGAGTTAATTAAATGCATTAGAAAATTGTGTTTAATCTAAAATATGGTTAAAAGTCCAAATAAAATTTGAAAAACAACCTGAAGTTTGATGTTGACTTCTTATTTTGGAATAATGTCTCACCAGTGGATAATTCTAACAGCAGAGTACACTCTGAAGACTACCATCAAACATGTTTGTAAATGTCTCATTCTAATTTAGTCACTCTGTTTGATGAGTTTTTGGAAAGAAAGAAAATCTTAAACTTTTTTGGTCTTTAGCAATACTGGGTGTATAACAATATTTTACAGACTTTCTGTAAGATTATTTTTAATGTTACATATGATTTTGATTATGCTAATTTTATCTAGCTGTTACTCCATCAATTATGTTGCTTGGGTAAATAATTCATATTTATTGTAACAAAACATGACCTCTTTGTATGGTGTATTTGAGAGAATGTAATTTCTGTGACTAATTGTGGATTACTCTTTCACACAATGAAAACACACACAAACTTTTACCTATTATTTTAATGATATCAATCAAAATTGCAACCATTCATTCTGTTCTTTGAGCACTTCTTTACTATGGTGTGGATATATGAGTTTAATCTCTGGTCCATATATGCTATTCTTTATTAGAAGGGTAAATAGTTTATCATAAACATTATAAAAACCTTAAAATTGACTTATAGGAAATGAATGCTCTGATGAATCCAGGACTTTAGAATCAGACTGCCCAGGTTTTAAATTTTTGTAACCTTGAGCAATTAGTCTCTGTGTGCCTCAATTTCTTCATCTATAAAGTTGGGGTAATAATCTTACCTATCTCATAGGATTTTTATGAGGAGTAATAAGTGAATATATATAAGACTCTAAAAACATTGTCTAGGCTGGCATAGGGAGGTTCTATTGTTCTGTTGTGAACCATAAATATTTAAATGAGTGGAATGATCAAATCAGATAGCAAAAGATTTTTGTACGCTCCTTACAATATATAACATTTATCTAGTGCCTACTGCATATCAGGTACTGTGCTTATTCTGTATACAGGAGTGTTAATCTTCACTATTCCCATATTATAAATAACGAAACTCAGGCTCAGGGAATTAAAGTAATTTTTGCACTGTCACAAAGCTAGTAAGTAACAGATCTAGGATTCATACTCAAACCCTATGTGTTTTGTTGGCCAGACTCGGGGTCATTTGGTATTACTCTCTTTTTCATGTATACAATACATGACATCTGGTACACTGGCCAGTAACAGTCAAATTAACCAGCTGAATTGTCATACTGATAGTTAAATTGTGGTTCTCACACTCTTTCCTGGGGGTGTTTTTAAATAGAGATCAAGACCTCAACCCCAGGGATTCTGATTGTAGCTTGGGTCCAGGACTATACATTCTTACCAGATACCACACAATAGTTTTCAAAAAGTGGTCCCAACAAGCAGTATCAGTCTTAGCTGGGAACTGGTTGGAAACACCCTCACTCAGATGTACTAATTCAGAAACCAGGGTGGGTCCACGACCCATGATGAAACAAGCCATACAGGTGAGTTTTAATTGCTCTTCCTCTGAGAACTATTGCCCAATTGCTTACATGATTATTGTGCAAATAGTCTTTGGAACACACTCAGGATGCCCCACAAGGCATTTTTCAAAAACTTAGACAAAGCATGTTTTAAATCATTTCAGTCCAGGATCAAAATATATTAAAGATAAAAACATATTTTTAAAGAAAATTTAAAGGCTCAATGAATCATTGATTTTTGCAAAATTCTTTAACTTCTAGAGACTGACTAATATCAGGGAACTAATAATAAATTTGTAAAATCTTTAATTCTCCATTACTAATAAGTGCATATTCATTGGAAGCATACATAAATGAATGTTGTCTGATGTCCACAGATGTGTTACTAATAAATTTTAGGTAGGAAAATGCTATTTTCAATATACAGTGTTTCACTGTTCTACCTGAGCTAATGAAACAGAAATATTCTCCAAGCATTCAACAGAGCACATGCAATCAGATTTCATAACAGTGATTTATTCACCATCTTTTAGATAAGTTATTTCAGTATGCTACCAATATAAGGCTTTTGGTGTCTTTAATAATACCAGGCTTATATTTTCTGGTTGGAATTTCATAGACAAATTTTTGTTTCAAGATTTGGTTATTTTCAAATACCATAAATTTCAGAGGATTTCTGTCATTGTAGTAAGATTAGAAAGTAAATCACTGACCAGTTTTTAATGTTTTTGATTATGGTAATTGGACCTATGCATTAAAGTTGCTAGCTTGCTATTTTCATAATTGTTTCTTGAACACTGACTTCATTTCCTTCAGCCCATCAGACTTATTGGCTGTTTTTGAGGTAATTGTACTTGAAAGACTCCCTCACATGATTGATCAGGTCATTCTGGACTTTTATTCATTTAAATTTTCAGTTTAGTAGATCATTTTGTCTTTAACTATTTTTGCTTTTTTGTATTTATTCCCCTTCTTTTTTTCCTTAATAATTAACCTCCACTTTCTAGCTACTCTTTATGCTGCCTTCATAATGTTAATTTTGTTGTATTAGTGATGAGAATTTGTATTACCTACTGATCATTTTAGAGCTACTAACTTTAGGTTTCCCTATGAGATAAAAATTTTAAGAATAATTCCTGCTGGTTCTCAGGGTACTTGTCCTACTTAAAAATACAGAGTCTTAAACTAATTCTACACCTTTAATTATTAAAGGATGTACAGTTATTTGGATCATTTGCTTCATTTCCCTGCCTCTTTATAATAGGCCTGACAGAAACCTGCTTAAGGAATCTGGGAGACAGCCTGTGATGTAGTTTATGTTAAATATAATCTCTTGGTTAAAAATGATTTATGTTTATATATCAGAGTTGAAATATAAATTAACAAATTGAAATAAGGTCTTCTACAAGTTCTCTTTGGAGGAATCAGACCTAAAAGCAGCTTTAGAGTTGAAGTGTGCTGTATTTAATTTTCTTTCTCTAGCTTTCAGTTTGTATTTAAGTTTAATGACTTTGTAGGGCCCTACAGTGAATAATCTATGTGAAGCATGTAATCAGAGGGTAAATAATCTTACTGCTAAGCTGTGTGTTGTACTGTGTAGTGAATGTGTTTTGAAATTTAAGAATTATATATAGGGCTAGTGTCATGAATGATTTAAAAATGTTTGGTGACTTGCTTATTTTAAGTCATCACCATTAAGTCAGAAAAATGTATTTTTAAGTGATTTTTAAAGTGCCCTTTGAAAATTTTTAATCAATTGATTTAAACTGCATGAAATAAATTACCATGTTCCAAATAAAAAAAATACCACCGTAGTTCACCTTTCTAGAAAAAACCACCCCGAAAATCATATGGAAACTCAGAAGACACAGAAATTCTGAAATATTCTTGAGCCAAAAGAATAAATCTGAAGGCATCTCACTGCTCAATTTTAAATTACAAAGCAATGCCATGATGGAAAACACACACACACACACACACACACACACACACACTTTTTTAGTACTGAAACAACAACAAATATGAACACCTGTAGAATAAGACAGAAAACAAAGAACAACCACATGCACAACCAGACATCTGATTTTTGAGAAAGGGAACAAAAACTTATTCTGGAAAAATGACAGCCTCTTTAATAAAAGCCAGTGGAAATCTGGATATGCGCACACTGAAGGTAGAGATAGGATCTCTCTCTCTCATCCTGTACCAAAATAAATGTGATCAGAGACTAGATATAAACCTGGAAACTTGAAAAGTACTGGAAGAAAACTTAAAGATAACCACAGAAGTTGTAGGCCCAGACACAGAATTTTTAAATAGCACCCAAAGCATTAGGTAGTAATATAATGAAACCATGAAAGGAACTACATCAAATTAAAAAGCCAACTGAAGAGTCAATGCACAGAATGGAAGGAAATTAGCACTAGCTACTTTTCTGATTGAGGATAATTATGTCTTATCAAAAAATAATACAAGTAAAAGAAAAACCCCAAACAATTAAAGGATAAATTAATTGAGCCAAAATTTTTAAAAAAGAGAATAAAAATTATCCAATATATCAATGAAACAATATTTAACAACTCTAGCAATTATGGTTATGCTAATTAAAACAATGAGATTCCATCTCATACCAATCGGAATGCCTAAAAAATTTAATTAAAAACATGGTCAGCAAGAATGAGAAGGAAATGTGCCCTCTCTTTTGGTAGGAAGGTAATCTGGTACAATCAGAATGGAAATTGGTACAGATTAAAAAAAAAAACTAAACAGGGAAATGCCATTTGATCCAGTTATAAGAAAATGTCAGATGGATGGTATTATCATAATACTAACACAGTAAGTCATTCTCAGGATACTGTATGTTACATTTCCTCTTATATTTAGAATTTAAAAATAAATGAATAAGAGATGACAGGAAATTCAAAAATCACTTTGCTCAGTTGAGAAAGTGAGTCTGGGAATGGGTGAGTTAAATTTGTAATTAGATGAAAATATATCATATGCGTATATCCATATACCCAAACAAATCTCATTATACTGCAGGACTAAATTTGCTACAATGTAAAAAATTACATAGCATATGAAATTCTGAAAGGAAGACCCAAAGATACAAGAAAACAATAATTTTTATCTAAAGGCAAAATTAAGAATGGACTGCTCTATAGAATTGGCATTAGAAAATGATGATGGCATAATAATCCTCTGAGGACAGAGGACCTCACAGAGTCTCATTTTCCATGTTATCCCTGGCCCCTTTGTATAGTATTTCCTTCCTTGAGTACACTTCAAGACACTTCTAGAGTTGGGGTTAGATGACAAACTTCCACATGAGGTAGGCCATAGAATTTCTTTGTGGCCAGCATGTGCACAGAAATGATGGTAAAAGGCCAGAGAGTTATTTCCAGGTTATGAGCTGTTTGAGAAGATAGAAGTTTTAGTGTATTTGCCTTTAAGAATGAATGGCAATTGATACAGCCAGCTTTGAGGGTGAAAGCAGATCCTGAGAAGTGTTATGAGAGGAAGATTAGAGAGATATTGCTTCTGCCCATCCCAACTCCTTAATTTCAATGTTTTTGGTCTTCCAAAGAGATGTACTTTGTGGTGCTATGTTCTGATGTGTAAAATTTTCCCATGTGGAACTTCCATAAAAGTTTAAAAATTGGTTAAAATTTTTATATTGACCTAGAAAATAACAGATGAGAAACTGACTTTTGCCAGTATTTGATTTCAGTGGGAGTACCATATAAAAACTGATCCTTTAATTTTATTGCAAGTTAACTGAACATCAATACTTGATCAATCTGTACTAATATTAACCAGCTTCTTAAAAATAATGAGAACACCCCAGTTTCTAACTTTCCCTTCTCATTATATAGATAATGTTTATTAGGCTTAATGTCAAAAACAACACACTAATGTTCCAGCAGACAACCTGGAGTAAAACATTTCTTGAACTGCTGCATGAAAAACATTTAAAGAATGGACAAGGAATGATGGACAATTTTGGAATTTTTTAATACAGGAATATGCAGAAATGTTGTAGAGTTAGGTTATTTCTTTCTTCCAGAAAACTCACTTTGAAATATTATGATCTGAGATTTAGCTATTACAAATTATGCCCAATATAAACATGGGTGGGCATATACCTCTGTGGTATGATACTTTTAATATTTTGGGGTGATACACAGCAAGGAAATAGCTGGGTTTAATTGAACCTCTAATGCTAATTTTGTGAGGAATCTTCACACTGATTTTCTCAGTGGTTGCACCAGTCTGCACTCCTATAAACAGTGAAGGAAGGTTCCTTTTCCCCCACAGCCCCACTAGAATTTGCCTGGGAAACTGCCAAAATGCCTGGTGATTGGATAAAGAAAATGTTTTTTATAAAATGAAGCCACAGAGAAGAATAAACTGGAGACAGTTATAGCTAAATAGATGCACACTGAGAACATATTCTTAAATGAATTACACAGGACACAAATGTGTAAATACTGAATGATTGCTCTGGTGTGAAAAACTGAAAATGTAAATGAAGACAAAAATGTACAATAGATAATGTGAAACAGAAAGAAAAGGTCCAAAGTGAAGAGGAAGTAGGACAGGGGGTGAAGGGGAAAAATGAAGGAAAAAATTGAATAAAGAAGGAAAAAATAGAAACAAAGATTTTTTAAAAAATAGGGAACAGTGAGTGGTGAAAGAGAGAAAAGGGGAATGAGAAAAAGGAAGAACCAAGATATATCATGCACAGGTACAAATTCCCAATGATGAATATTATCATAATATATAACTAAAATGCACCAATATACCTAATGAATAGAAAATACTATGATAATGAAAATGAATTTGAAGGCACTGTAATTCTGATTAGCTTAGGTTTCATTACATAAAATTGTGCCTATAGTGTACTCAGGGTTGTGTGCCTGAAAATCCAGTTGCTTTAGTTTTAGAGAAATTTTGCACATAGATTATACTGCCAAACTTTGCTTCTTCCAATAAAGATGTGAGAATCCATTTTCATAGCACATACTACTATAAGTCCAGATCATCTTACCCTTACTATATATTCCTCCTTGGATTTCCTCAAACTCTGTACCACAATATCTGTGGAGTCTTTTCGACTGAGGGAAGTCCATCAGGAACAACTTCCTCCCAGTTACTTGTAAGACTCCTCTATCATTTGTTTGCTTCCTTGACACCTTTCCATTGAATTCTATCTTGATCACACAATTGCTCATTGCCTCGTACTACTGCAGCTACTGAACCTCTTTCACTACTGTGTTCTTTCACATGAAGTTTCTTCAATTATAGTACATTTTATGATCTAATATGTTGTATCACTTATTTTTGGATTTTTCTGCATTGATGGAAATCTATCATCAATGCCTACTACTATTGTCAAAACCAGGTCTGCAGGTCACCTTTTGAATCCTTTCCTGATCTATGAGTTATTTATACCAGTTGATGACAAGTGTTCCATACATTTCTATAAGTTTGCAATACTTAATTAAAATGGGTCATATTCACTACCCATGATGGAATACAGCACAAAATTAATATTTCATAAATTAAAAATGCTTAAGTAATATGTATTTTAAAGATGGATTCTGAAATTCATATTCTATTTAGCCATAAAAATGGAAAACACACTTTGTATAGGTAATTACAAGAATAGTAGAGAGCTAAATCAAAACACATACATGAAAAATACAGTGACAGGCACACAATGAATGTAAATATTTTAGTACCATGCCTCATGCAAATTAAGAAGAGCAGTTCCTAGTACTAGATGCTAGAAAGAAAAGTAAGTTAAACCTAGAAAAATTGGAGAAATAATACATAGCAATGAAAATGCTATAATTTTCCAAAAATTATACACTTTATCAAAAAATGAAGAGTAGCAAATTACTTGCCACAAAGAAATTATAAAGGTGTATTTTGATGGATTATGCTAATACAGTTGAGTTGATTGCTACTCCTAGGCATAAATCTATTTATCAAAATCCACCAGTTGAATTTGTGCAAACATTGTCATTCAGGAATGAAAATAAAATAAACAAATATTTGATTCTTTAACCAGTCAAAGTTGAAAGAAAAGAAAAACTACCATGACAATATTACAGAGAGTGGGGGAAAGACAGAAAGAGAAAAGAATAAGGAGGTAAATAAAAATAGGAATTTAAACTGTGATGAACTTACAGGTAAACTACATGGATGTTTACCATGAAAGGGATTATAAATGCTTGGTATGACTTTGGTTGCTGCTGCGAAACAGAAGTTACAAGAATTGCTCTGGCATCTTGCTCTACACACAGCCCTAATGTGTTTCAATGATAGAAAATCTTGAGACAAAAGATCTTCCTTGTGGCATCTTGCAATCTCATGCCTATGGAGGTGATATTGGCTTAGACCTTCACCCTCAGCCTCTCATTTGGTTTAAACCTCAATTTTAGTGTTAGGATTAGGGTTAGGGTCATGGTTTATGGTTAGGTTGAGGGTTGTCAAGGTTATGGTTAGGTTTAGGATTAATATTGTTAGGGTTACAATGTGGATGAACAGCATTGCTTTTCTACAAGTCCATGAACAATAAAATACTTAACAGAAGTAGCTCTTATTCACTATGACAAGTTTTCTCTTGAAATTTCCAGAACACTTTTTTCCTCAGAGGGTCACTTTTCTCAATAAATCACAGTGGATTTTGTCGATTCAATGCGAGACTCATAATATCTATTCTCCTTAATTGTCACTTTCTACTTTTCCCAATCCTACATTTGCTTCCTCTTCATGGACAGATAATATTCAAGGAAATATTTCAGCTTTATTATTACATATTAATTTATTTTTGAGTTTTCAAAACATTTAACTAGATTATATATAACCAAAGCAAGTTTGGCCATTGAATTCATTACAAGATTTAAGTTTGATTCCATGCCAATTTTGTCTTTCTGATCATTTTACTTTTGTAAAATAGAAAACAAAATCAAATGCCACAAAACAGGAAAACACATTCCACATGTATCGATTGTAAGTGAAGCATTGACACTGACCAACTGGAATGGAGGTTCCCTCCCATTCCTGTGGGGCCTCAGAATGTGTATTTATCACCTGAGAATATATAGTTCACTCAGTGAAGAATGAGGCACCATAGAATATATAACACAGGGAGGATTTGGATAATAAAAGGCTAATCAAACATATGTCATTTTAGCTTATGGTGTTTTTGTTATAAAATTAGGATGAGATGGAATACAATAATCCTATAGAGCTATAAGTACATTTCCAAATAGGCTTTATGGGAACAAATGAAAATAATGGGGAAAATTACAAGTATGTAAATAAATGGTTAATAAGTCTTGCATTTCTTCATTTGGTGAATGAATTTACTGTTTTCTATTTTTTTTCTAATGAAAATGCTTTCTAGCATCATGTTGTACTTATAAGTATAAAATGTTTTCTAGGGAGAATTTTATTGTTCCGTCCTTTAGAGTCTGTCATGAAGTAAATTTGTCTCTGGAAATGTGTTCTCCATGACCATAATCCAAATAATTCCTGATTCCTGAGTTGAATGTAAACATTATTCTCTGAAAATTAATGTAGCTGTGTGTCATTTTAAGAAGTCAATAAAATGAAGTTTAGCCACAGTTTACACTATCTCAAGAGAAAATGAAGTGATTTTGGCTTTCAAAGTGTAGCTTCTGATGGAATAGGCAAAGTCTTGAACTTTTGTCCTTGGAATCAGACCAAGTAATCCTTCCTAGGAAACTGTGCCCTGAGGATGTCCAAATGGTCCAGTGTTCTGAATGTTCATTCAATGAGGCACCCTGAGGTCACCAGGTGGGAGGGAAGGTGTACACTCTTCACCATACACACACTGTTCCTTCCTCCATTCTTTTCAGATAAACCTTCCTGGTGAAATTTCTATTTGACCAGGCTTTGAAAAAAATTTCTATGGTGATATATTTTATTTCATTAACAAATGAGTGCACTAATACATAACAATAAGTTACATCAAGTAAAACAAATATGTCTGAGAAATTTCAACGTCCATATATTTTTCATATTTTATTTCTAGGAACATCTTCACGTTGAACACATTTTATCCAAATAATCTTGGAGGAAGGTTTATTTTTCAGCAACTTTATGCCACACTAAGTATCATTCTTTACATTGGAGTGGATAAGATCCTAAAAAATAAAATGGATATTTGGTCAGAAAAACTTGTATTCGCATATTATTTAGTCCTTACTATGAGTAATGGTAAGATCTGTGAAGCAATAATATACAGTTGGTGGTTTCAAAATCTTCAAGCAATGTACATATTTTGAAAATGTAATATTTTGAAGAAATGTCCTTTTGAACAGTCAAGTTAGGAAAAGGTAGTAGGAGACAGACATCCATACTGCCCTCACTCCCACCTACAACCCTCACAAAAGCAGGAGAATGTTTATTTTGCTTGAAAGAAAAGTGTTTTTGAACACTTAGCTTCAAGTTAGGTAATGGGGTCTGTTATGCCTCAAATCTCTACCTCCCTAGGCCAGGGCTCCCAGGGATTTTACATCCAGGTCACTCCCGGCTCCCTTCCTCTCTTGTCCAAATTAATCCAGACCTTGGATTCCTGAGGTTGAATCTGCACATGACTTTCAAAGGAATCTGATACTTTTCTGACATCACTTCTCTGTCTGGTCTTCTGAGATGAGGTCAGGAGTGTTGGATACTTGAGTTCTGAGTGGGAGAAATTTGGAGAAGGGGCCTATCGTTAAAATTCCCAGTGCTTAAAAATTCATTTTGACATCACACCAAGAATATCTTAGTCAGACTATGTATTAACTTTACTTATTTACCAGATAATGACAAAGGAACACCATATCCTGATCATATCTCCTAGGGTGATTTAATATACCTCAGAATTAAAAAAGAAGAATGCACAAAAATATAACAGTCACTTATGAAAAAAGAATATAAAAGTAATATATATCAAGGAAAAGAAATATCACTGAACATCTCAGGCCATTATATTGTTATCATAATTTTTGTCAGAAAAAAAATGGGTAATTTTCAAAATTTCTAGACAGTATGGTAAAAAGTTGTTTTCACCAACCTTGAGTCACAGTAAATATCCTTCTTAAAACTGGAGTGTTTTAGAAAAGATACAATGAAATAGGTTTTTTATCACTAGAATGCACATATAATTACATTTAAATCTTATCTAATTAATATTAATATACTTAAAGCAGGAATAGAGAGATGATAGACTTTTAATCAGCACTGCAACATGTAACCTTACAGCTTGGTTTTTTTCTCTTTCAGAGAAAACTGGTTTCCTAAGGCCAAATGCATAAACAGGCAGTGGCAGGAATGTGGGGCCTCACCCAGTTTAAAAATATCTTTATGCTTAAAAATTTATTTTACCCTCTCAGTTTTGATAGGTATATTCAGAAATTCTATACTATATGCTGCATATAAGTGGTTTTTGCCTAAGTTTCTTAAAATGTGAAATTGATTTGTAATTAATGCCCAGTAGCACTAGGAACTAAATGAATATAAAAGGTAAGGTGGTTATTTTCCTTATAGTTTATCATATATCTGTGCTCAAGTTTACAAAAACAAGTTATAAACATGAATATAGAAATTTTAGCATTCTCTCAGGCGGCAAAATATCTTCAGAGAATTCCAGTGATAAGAAGTGACTGCACTGATTACACAAAAGTTCTTTTCTGTGCCCTTTTGTGATCTAAAAATCTGTGGAAAGCAGTGACTATGGCATAAAATATATATGTGAATTAAATGTGTTAGGAAAGAAAACATTGAAGGTGTATCATATTCAAGCTAACTCTGTAGGATGGAACCTTTTATTATGTCCAAAGCAAATGTCAGTTCATACCATAGCCTTGTCTATCTAGCAATTGAATTATTTTCTTCACATTCAGCAAAGTTTTGTCAATGCCAAGGAAGTGTAAACTAATTTTTAAAAATGCACGGCTACTCATATAAATAAAACCTGTTTTCAGTCACTGAAGATAAGTACGGAATTGGATTCTTCTGTAGTTTAAAACATTGCACCATGTGTAAAAGGAACTCCACCACTGTGACTGACTTCATCCTAATGGGGATGACAGACACTGCAGAGACACAGCTAGTCCTGTCCATGCTCTTTCTCCTGATTTACCTGATCACAGTGGTAGGGAATGCAGAGATGATATTGATCCTTCACCTGGATCCCAAGCTTCACACCTCCATGTACTTTTTTCTGACTCAACTGTCATTTCTGGACCTCAGCTACTGAAGAGTTGTGACCCCTAAAACCTCATAGAACTTACTGATTTCCAACAAAAGGATCTCCTTCCTGGAATGCTTTACCCATATCTACTGTTTTATCCTCTTGGCTAGCACTTAGTGCTTTCTTCTCTCCTCCATGGCCTACGATCACTATGTATGATCACTCCCTGCAGTATCCAGGCATTATGTCCACAAGACTGTGCTGTGCCCAGCTCACTGGCTCCTGCTTTTGGCTTTGTATATTCCACTGTGAATGTGCTTTGTACAAGCAGATTGCACTTATGCAAGTCTAATGTCATACAGCACATTTTCTGTCACACAGCCCCAATTTTAGCCCTGTCCTGCAATGACACTTTTGAGGTTGAACTCATTATATGCATTTGGGCTGGCTCCACTGTAGTGCTGCCCTTGTAACCATATCTGGATCCTATGTGTCCATTCTCTCCAGTATCCTAAAAATTAATTCCACTGCTGGAAAGAAAAAAGCCTTTTCCACCCATGATTCCTATCTCCTGGGAGTCACTGTCTTCAAAAGCACTATTAGCTTTACTTATCTAAAACCAAAGATGCCCTACTCTATGCGAAGGGATCAAGGGGCTTCTGTGTTTTACAGGATTGTGAGCCCCATGCTGAAGCCTCTCATTTACAGTCTCAGGAATAAAGAGGTTAAAAGCGCTGCTGTTAGAATCATGCAGAAGAGAAAGAGTTGCAAACAGTTAATATCACAGTGTTGCTAGGCATCTACACTTGTCTTTTCCTTTTCAGTGGAAAACTAGTCTGTTTTTGAACCAAAATCTGTGGGGGTTTTATTCTTTTTTTCCTCTGCAGCTGTCCTTTAATTATCAATTATGATAGTGGACATTTCCAAGAAAAGATGTTTAGACATTTATATTTATCTGGCAATCATGAAATATAAGTTAATCTTTGAGGAAATACAGGGCAACTAATGTGAAAAGAAATAAAATATGTTTGTTGAATTGAAAATGATATCATACCATATTCATGCATGCTCTGATTTTAGAAAATTTTATATTAGTCATCTTCTTATGATAGAGATTAAATCATCAATGTTTTGAGAAATGGCTCTAAAAGCAAGATTTGGGCATTTAAATTCTAGATCTGTCAACTTTCTAGCTTAGAGCCCACATTAATTCACTGAAATTCTAACAGTCAGGATTGTCAACTGCACAAGATGCAGGGCAATAAAAATGGATAGTGGCTATTTTCATCAGGTGACTTGCATTACTATGTTATTTAATACATAATACATTTTTAATAACATTGCTTTATGTTGTATAAAATTTTTGTTAATTTAATATATAACCATAACACATGAAAAGGAAAAAACCAAAGCCAGGAGTTCACAATTTTGGATTAAGCATAAAGTTAAACATTGAATTGGAATGGATTTATAGGAAAGTAATTGTTGTAATATTTAAGACAATTTGGAAAATGACAATTACTAGAGAAAAGAAAAATATTGCATTAATTATTGATATTCCTATGCGTGTTCTTCTAGATCAGTGGTTATGAATATAGGTCTACATAATTAATATAATTTTTTCTTAATTTCTTGTATAGTATTTACTGATTTTTGGTTTACTTTAAGGTTATATTTCCAATATTCTGTGTAATTGTATCATGCAAGTTTAACATGTTTTCAATATAGGAGCAATTTTTGGATGCTTATTTTTCATAAATGTGATTTTTTCTACATTCACTTTAATGTATTTGTGACTAAGAAAGTTCAT
>NW_004624864.1:4943874-4957697 GCF_000247695.1 Heterocephalus glaber
TGCACAATGAACACTGCTGCAGGCCAGAGCTCAATCACAGGAGCATTTGTGTGAGGTGGGATCTAAGGCTGGGAGCTGGGTTGCAGAGAGGTCCAGAAAGCAGGGGGTGTTTAGCTCCTTATCTCAGTGAAGTCCCTGAAGCCCCAGGTTCTCTGCTCTGCTGGAAGCTTTCAGAGCAACCAAGGCAGTGCATAGACACTGCACATCAATGCATCCAGGAGCCAGGCCTGGGAATTGAGGCATTGGGGCCATGGTTGGTACCTGTACACAGATTTTGCAGGCACTACATTTTCCCCTCTCATGGGCTCCCAAGAGCAGTAGGGATGAGGGCAGCTGTGGACCAGGCTTCCCAAGGGAAAACATGGCAAAGATCAGAGGTCCCCAAAGAGGCCAAAGCTCAGGTCCAGACTGCACAAAACAGCCTCTTCCACCTGGACAGAAGCTGAGAAGGAGACACAGGGAAAGTCAATAAGATTTCAATGTTACTCCTTCTATTAGGCCTTGTAACACAATGGAATTCTACAGGAAATACTGGTCTCCAGTCCAGATGCCCCCACAAGGAGGCAGAATCACTTTGTGTAATTATGTAAGCATTATGCTATGGTGTGTGCACCTACAGTGTCTTACCTCGGTTTGTTATGTTCTCTCCTGTCAGAGTTGTTTCACAGGCTTTCTAACATTCTACCACACAGGTATCTGCTTATTCTTTAATTGGACTCATTCTCCCCTACTTGCCTCCCTTTTCATTTATATTCCCATCCTTTCTGATTTTTATTCCCCCTCCTCCTAAACCTTTTGACTATCCCCTCCCTCCTTTTCTTCTTATATATAAATGTTCTTATTAAGCCCTTTCCCTCCAGCCCATCCCACCTAATTCCTCCCTCCTCCTTTCTCATCCTAAATTATGAAAATAGCTGGAGGGTTTCTCCAATAAATTATAAATTATATGTTGATGAATGATTTATTCTTAGCCATTGAAATTACTGATGATTATTCTCTCTTCATGAAGATGTGTTAAGAATTCAACCTCACAGAAAAGTTGTGCTACAGGAATAAACCTAACTCTCAACCTTCAATAAAATATTTCAGCTTTATTATTGTGTTTACCTTTGTTGTTATTCTTTTCAAGACAACATCTTTTGTGACTATATATAGCAAAGCAGGCATTTTTCCACTAGTCATTACCAATTTTATGGTAGTATCCAGGCTGCTTATGTCTTTGTGGTTATTTTTCTTTAATAAAATAAATAAACAGGTACACTAAAATGATAAAATATATTGCATGAATGTAGCCTGTAAATGAACCTATCTAGACAGACAAACCAGAATATAGGTTCTGTCCCATCCCTGAGGAAACTGAGCATGCCTATTTGTTCTCTCAGTTCCACTAGTGAAGACTGGAGTCCTGTCCACAGAATGAGACATGAAGGGGGTTTTAAGTAATAGGCTAATACAACCAGTCCCAGCAGAATATATTTAGTCATAAAATTAGGATAAAATATTCAATGCACTGCTGTATAATAATTATGTAAACTTAAAATTACACATCCAAATTACATTTTTTTTCACAAAACAGAAAAGAGTGGAGGAAATTGCTATTACATAAACAAAATGTAACAAGTCTTGGTATGCTTTATTTATTCATTACAATGTTTTCTACTTTTTGCTAATGAATAAGCATTATATCTATAGCCAATCAATAACATAAGTATAAAACATATTCCAGCCAAAAATTTTATTATTCCATACTTCATAGTGTCAATTGTAAAGAAATTAGGACTCAGGAAATTTCTAACTTCCTTGTCAAAAAATCCTGATTAATCACTCAAACATAAACATTATTTCTGGCAAATATATCTATGTATCACTTACAAAGTAAATAAATGAAGTTCAGCAAAAACTTGTAGCATCACATAAGAAGAAGTGTTCATGTTGTAAACGTGGGACTTTTAAGGGAAAAGATAAAATCTTGAGTTTATTAAAATTTTGAATTCTTCTCCTTGGAAATGGTCCAAAAAAATCATCCCTGGAAATTGCTCCCTGAGGATGACCAAAGGCTGCAGTATTCTGAATGCACAGTATATGAGGACAACTGGGAGGAGAGGCACACATTTGTCTTTTTCCATTCACAGGTCTCCTTCAGACTCTTTTCAGAGGAAACTTCGGGGTGAACTTTCTGTCTGATCAAGACTTGAACAAAATTTCTAGGGTGTTACATTTTTCCTCAGAATAACAAAAAAGGAATGCATAAAAACATAAAGATAAATTACCACTGAAAAACAAACAGATTACAATAATTTCCAGTTCACTATATGGTTTCATACTTTGCTTCTGAGAATATTTGGTGCTTGACAAATTTCTGAACAGACCACATTGGAAGAGAGTTTCTCAGCACCTTGTTGGGAAGTAAGTATCATTATGAGAACTAGACTGGATTATGCTAGATAAAATAAAGGGGATTTTACAAAATACATATGTACACACATCATTTGGGCATCATAACCATAAGTAATGTTAAGATTTGCAGAAAAAGAAATATAGAGTTTGTGAAATCAATGTATACAAGCAATGTAAATATTCTGAAAATACAGTGTTAGGAAAATTGATTTTGAATGGGAAAGTTAAAAATACATTGTTACCAGAGCTGAAGGTCCTTCCTGCCTCTGGCTACCACAAAAAAATTTGGGGAAAAGTTATATTGGTAGAAAGAAAATGATTTATTTACTCCACAGCAGAGACAGGAGCCTCTGCTCCCCCAAAACCTCGGTCTCTCTGTGTTAATTTCTGCCAGGGCTTTTATGTCCAGGTGACTTCAAGCTCCCTGCCTCCCTTTTCCAACTTAAAGCAGACATTGACCTCCTGGGGTGGGATCTGAATTTTGTTTCCAGGGAGTCATGATATTTCTGAGGCCAAGCACTCATACCCTGTGCAGTCATTTGAGTGGGGACAGGAAGAGAATACCTGCCCTTTGACAGGGAAAGCTGGAGAAGAAGCCTATTTTTAAAATACAAAAATTTTGAAGATTATTTTCTTCTCTGTTACTATATCTTCATGAATTTAACTTTAACGTGAGTCACCTAATTCCCAAAAAGAAATTACATTAATTAGCATAGTAAGTCATTTTGAACAAAAGGACAGTGAATAGGACACCATTTTTTTAGCATAGTCATTTTATATCCTCACTCAGGATTGGTAAAAACAGTCCTGATCAGAGACATAGTATTGTAAGTCTTTTCTCTGAAGCCAAAATATCCAGGTAGAAACAGTGGTAATATGTAACTGATCCTTTTTATATAAGTAATCTATGTGCACGCTTTCAGAAGTAAAGAATGTAAATAACAGTCCTTGTCATAAAAATTTTTCCTGATAATTGAATATGTCAATAATGGAAAAAGTTTAGATAGCATCAGTTTCATTCTAAAAACAGGTTGTAACTCTTTAACATATCAGAAGCAAATGTCATTTTATACCCATATCTAAATGTGGCAATTATATTTTTTCACCCTTGTTCACAATGGTTTTCACCAATTTCTAGAAACATTATGAAAAATACTGAGCCATTCACATAAACCAAAATATTTTTGGAGACTGTGTAATTTTTAAAATTTATGATTCAACAGATAAGTGCAGAGGACACCATGACTAGATGGAACTTTACCAGTGTGCCTGGTTTCATCCTCATGGGGCTGACGGACTCTGAAGAGATACAGCTGGTCCTCTCTATGCTCTTTCTCCTGATTTACCTGATCACAGTGCTGAGGAATGTGTGGATGATACTGATCATTTGCCTGGATCCGCAGCTTCACACACCCATGTACTTTTTTCTCACTCACCTGTCATTTCTCGACCTCAGCTACTCAAGTGTCATCACCCCACAAACTTCACAGAACTTACTGACTTCCACCAAGAGCATCTCCTTTCTGGGATGCTTCACCCAGATGTACTTTTTTTATAGTGCTTGCTGCTGCCGAATGTTTCTTTCTCTCCTCCATGGCCTATGATCGCTATGTAGCTATCTGCAGCCCCCTGCACTATCCAGTCATTATGTCCACAAAACTGTGCCATTCCCTGGCCACTGGCTCCTGTTATTGGCTTTGTGGATTCCACTGTGAATGCAGTTTGCATGAGCCAACAACACTTCTGCAAGTCTAATGTCATCCAGCACTTTTTCTGTGACACATCCCCAGTTTTAGCCCTGTCTTGCAGTGACACATTTGAGGTTGAACTGATTATGTTAATTTTTGCTGGATCCACTATAATGCTGTCCCTCATCTCCATATCAGGATCCTATGTGTCCATTCTCTTCACTATCCTCAAAATTAATTCCATTGCAGGAAAGAAAAAAGCCTTTTCCACTTGTGCCTCCCATCTCCTGGGAGTCACCATTTTCTACAGCACTACGATCTTTTCTTACCTAAAACCGGAGTCATCCTATTCCTTGGGAAGGGATCAAGTGGTTTCTGTGTTTTAAACAATTGTGATCCCCATGCTGAACCCTCTCATTTACAGTCTCAGAAACAAAGAGGTGAAAAGTGCTGTCGTTAGAGTCCTGAAAAAGAGAGAGGTTTCTAGAGAATTAAAATAACAGTGATGCTTGGTATTTACCCTTTTCCACTTTTCTGTTTTTCTTCTAAGAAATTCCTTGTTCTCACTCTAAAAAAAAATTAAATCTTTTTTTTTTTTTTCCTTTTCCAGCTACTCTTTATTTTTGGTACCAAGGGATCGAACTTGGAACCTTGCAAGCTTGTGAGACAAGCAGCAAAACCACTTAGCTAAATCCCTGGCCCTCGGCTACTCTTTATTGACATCATGAATTTGGACATTTTGAGACACCAGCACTTAAAAATTCACATTATAATTTGGAGTCATCAATTAAGTGTTAAATCTAAGATGTAAAAACTTTGTGTTTTGAGGAAAACTTTTGTGAAATAAAGATATTTTTCTAATTTTTTAAACTATATTAATGTACTATTTCTCCTAACCTAAATTTTAAAATGTTTTATAATGGAAAAGCTTTTCTTTTTTCATATGTCATTCTGTTTACAGTGATTTTGAGCAGCAATGTTTGGGTCAACTGCTTTCAAGTCATGATTGCTGCATTTAGATTTCACATCTTGTGCTTTTCTAGCATGTGCCAAACACTAATTCATTGAAATAATGTTTCTGTATGCCCACATACATGATATATAATAATTCCATGTCCCTCTCATCAAAGGATGGACATAAAACTTTTAGGACAATGAAGTAAGTGCCGCCCATGATCGGCAGAAGGCTTGAATTCTTATAGTGTTTTGACATAATAAAGAGAGCATATTTCTGGACAATATTGCTTTTTGATTTACAAGTGTCTTTTATTCCATTTAATTTACATGCTAACATACAGCTCAAAAAATAGGGCAGCATTTCCCATTTTAGGATTAGGTAATATATTGAAGTAGACTTCAGTTACAGGAAAGTGATATATCTTAATGTTAAAGGCAATTTGGGAAATGATAATGCATAAAAGATAAATATTGTACCCTTTGTTGCCTCTTTTGTGCATGCTTTTCTAAATCAGTGGTTTTTAATATGTCTGTATATATTTAACACAATTCCTGTCATTTCTTATACAATCTTTGCCGCTTTCTTTTTTAAATTTAAACTTAGCTATCTAATAAACTGTATACTTAAAACATGTAAGATCATCATGTACTCAGTATATGAGAAAAATTATGCCTCATTTTATAATGCTTTGAACCTGAAATGTATTGAATTTACCAATTTGAAAATTATGAGCAATAACAGTAGTTAGGTGTGTTCCTATGAGTCATGAGGAGATCAAACCTTTCATTGACATAACAATGAGCTTCAGCCACAGTCCTCTTTGTCTTTATCCTTGCGTCTTCGGATTTATAGTGTTCTTTTGAACTAAATTAATGATTATTATGTCTGCTTCATATGTTATCCTTTTAAAGTAAACCTGCTGTAAAGGAAAGAACTAACAGCAAATTTACAATAAATTTAGGTCAAAAAGAGGGATAAAAATCTCCCTATTTTAACAAAATATTTTATCTACATTTTTAATGTCAGTTTAAAATTTCTCTTTGTTGACTTAATAATTTGATAATGTACAGTTCCATTTCCCAAGTAAGATATTTTTTTTAAACTTATATAAAAATTATTACATGGATTGCTTCACTCCAAACGTGATTATAAAAATATCACCTTTTTGAAATTGAAGTTATTTTTTATAAAAAATATTTCATCATTTTAGGTGTCTAAAGTGCAAAATTTTCATGTTAACAATTAAGATTTATCTATGTTTTAATATTTTAAAAATATGTTATTATAAGTCATTATTATGTCTATTATTACATCAATATTACTAAAAATTATCTTATTTACCTTTGATATCTGTCTTTTCTAAAAATCCATATTTGTAGATACTCCTGGTTGTCTTTCTTTGTGATTAGGATTAATCATTTAATAAATATTTATTGTTTGATGTATTGTTAGGGCTCTTCTTTCATCACATAAGGGTCTTAGTGATTTCATATATTTATGCACTATTTCAACTCTCCACTCTCCAATCTCCACCTGTTTGTATAAGTCATAGATTTATCTCATATTCATTTACTTGTATTTCAATGATTTAGAAAATACATTGTATCAGTTCATCTTGGCAAATCCATCAACAGAATGTGTGACTTTGTAGAAAACATTTGCTTAAAATTTCTTTAATTTTAATTAAATTAAATCTGATTCATTTTCTTTGTTACATGAGGTGGAAAACATTCATATTATGTTATTCCATGAACCTAATGTAATCTATTGATCTATGGGAGCCATTCTGATTAAACTAAATGGCTCATAGGGATTGGATAACAACAAAACCCTGAGAGAAAGTGCTAGGTATATAAGGAACTTGGGCCTTTGGTCAGGACCTGCACACAGATTATGTAGATACTCTCTTTTACTGTTACCCTCTTTCTAGATACAGAGGATATTGAAGTGTCAGAAGTGCCCCCCAAATGAAAAATGCTTAGTGTGAGTGTGTGTGCATGAATAATTATATTATAATTAAAACTATTTGTTTTGTAACTATAGGGTGTTACTTTGCTTGGTCATTTTCTCTCATATCAGGGTTGTTTTATGTGGTTTCCTAACTGTTGTGTATGGGGATGTGCACCACAGCTGTGCTGTCTGAGCAGATCATTGGGATCTTATAATAAGCCCCAAGGAGTTAAGGGAAAAAAGTTTGAAAGGAAAAACAAATCATTTCATTTGCAAGGAAAGTGGAAAGCAGAGAGAGCACAGAAATCTACCCTGTGAGATATAGGTGGGGGCTTCAGAAAGGATAGTAACTGTGAAGCTTTGTCTTCAGCTTTCTTTAATCAAGATGATTCTCTCTCCCAGGTCCATACCTGGAACTTGTCACAACCTGATTGGTTCTCTGGACTGGCATAGGTGGATCCCAGGCCCTGAACCCTACCCTGAGGTTCCACTGTCTACATGCACATTCCTAGATGGGACAGCTTGTCCTTATCAGGGCCTTATCTCTGGAATTTATAAGTTGGTTAGGAGCAACTTTACATACAAGGTCTAGTTTTTGATTAAGTATCTAGGGCAATAATACATTGATGCTGAAGTGAGAAAAAATATATAGATAGATATATACCTAATAAGAGTTTTGTAGTTTCCTCTCCCTTTCAACTCCATGGAATTTTACTGGAGGTGGGTAGAGGAAGCTAACCTGGCTATGGCACCTGCTTTCTGCCTCAGTGCTTGGTTTTTTCAGCTCTCCCTTGTCTGGTTAATGGTTCCCTCCAGGGAGGTTTTAACTCTTTCTAGTCAGGATTACCCAGAAAACCTAATGATTCTCTTCCCTACCTATGGATTCCAGCATAACATTAGTCAGATACATCCATCTGCTAGTTTATTAGTTGGGTTCAACCTCCCTATACCTTTTCTCATTTTCCATTTATACTCCCTTCTCATATCTTTTTTCTTCCTTCTATACACATAATCTCTCAAATATCCCCTTCCTCACTTTTTCTTATACATAAATATTCTCAAGCAGGCCTATTTTCCTCCTTTCTTACCTTGTTACTCTCCCTTTCTGTTCCTGGGTAGTTAGTGTTTCAAAGAAGTTTTAAATTACATGTTGATATATGGTGTGTTGTTCAGATATTGACATTATTGGTGAGTATCATCTCCTCAAAATAAAGTACTAAGAGCTCCAACTCATGCCAAAGTTGCAAACCAAGGGCTGGACTGCATGCATCCCTACTGAGACATCACAGCCTAAGATATATCACAACAAACCACTGACTCAAAATATCTCCCCATAATAGGCCTTCTACTCTGCATTCCTAGTGATCTTCAAACTTCAACACACAAACACAAACACACACACTTGCACACTCACACACACACTCAAAGTATCATCAGAAAACAAGGAAAAAGTATGTTTCCCAAATTCATAATTCCCTCCAAAAATTGATCTTAGTGTTGTTGCAGTGGAAGTAATTTCAAAAATTTTGAAGAATGACAGTGAAAATGATTAGTGATAGCAAAGATGATGCAACTAAGGAGCTGAATTAATCAAATATTTAAATATTAAAGACATTAAGGGAGACACAGTAGAGATTAAGAAGTTGAGTGGTAATTGATACACCCAGCTTTAAGGGTTAATGCAGATCCTGAGAAGGCTTTTAGTGGAATGTTAGAGAGATATTGCTTCTGAGGCCTTTCCCTATTCCTTAATTTCAAAGTATTCAGTCTGCAAACAGATATACTCTGTGGTACTGTGTTCTGATCTGTAATAATTTTCCCATGTGGAACTTCCATAAAATATTCACAAAAATTGAGACTAGAGCATTGGTAATGGAGCAGAGAGTGGGGTGAGTACATGGACCATAAACTGTTCATACAGGGCCTGAGGCAGAGCTAGGAAGGAGAAGAGGGAAACAAAAGAACTAACCTGAGAATATTAAACAATCCATGCACATAAGGACAAGCATAACCCATTCATTGATTCACTCTTGACTTAATGAATATGTAAGTCAATCACAAGTCCCAGGCACATGATACAACTCTGGGGCTAATTAGACACAATCTAGTTTCATGAACTTGAAGGCAGCATATTAGTAAATATAAATTGTAACCAAAACTCAGAACCAAAATAATACAATAAAGCTGCTATGTGGTCAGAGAAAAAGTGCATATGAATAGTGAAAATCAAATTATTTTGTAAATGGAAATGTAGCTTACCCTTGAGAAATAAAACTTTATTATATTGAACATTGAGTAATCTCATTATTTTCCATTATTTTATATTGATCTAGAAAATAACAAATACAAAGTGGCTTTCTCTAAAATTTGATTTTATGGTAATGACATATAAAAAATTATCCTTGAATTATATTGCAAGTTAACTAAACATCAATAGGTGACAAATTTGTTACTAATACTAACCAGATTCTTAAATATAATGACATCACCTTAGTTTTTCATTCTCCATTCTCATTACCCAGATAATGGTTATTAGGCTTAATGTCATAGCACTACACACTGATATTTCAGAGGACAACCTGAACTGAAACATTTCTTGAACTGTTGCATGAAAAGAGTCTAAAGAATGAACCTGCAATGCTGGAAATTTTTAAATTTTAATATACAGGAATGTGCAGAAATATTATACAGTAAGTTTATATCTTTCTCCAGAAAATTTTCTTTAAAATATTATGATATGCTATTTAGCTATTTCAAATTGTGGTGGTATAAACATGTGTCTACATATATCACTGTGGTCTGATGCTGTTTAATCATTTGAGTGATACCCAACAGGGGAATACGTGGGTGAAATGGAACCTCTAGTCCTAGTTTTTTCAGGAATGTCCACACTGATTTCCAAAGTGGTTGAACCAGTCTGCACTCCCACAAAGAGTGCAGAAGGGTTCATTTTCCCCCACAACCCCTGCAGGATTTGTCTTAGAAACATCCCAAATACGTGTCAACTTGTGACTGGATAAAGAAGATGTTTTTGTTTTCTGTTGTTCTTCTTCTTTTTTATAAAATGGAGTACTCCTCAGCCATAGAGAAAGATAAATTGAAGACAATTATGATGAAATGGATGCGCATTGAGGCCATACTGAAGTGAATTAAATAGGACACAAATGTGTAAATACTGAATGTTTCTCTGGTTAGATAAACTGAAATTGTAAATGAGGACAAAATGTATAATAGATCATGTAAAATAGGAAGAAAAGTTCCAAAGGGAAAAGGAAGCAGGGCAGAGGGTGAAGGGGAAAGGAAAGAAGGGAATGAAAAAATATGAATAAAGAAATCAAAAATGGCAACAAAGATTTTTTTAAATAGAGAAGGGTGAGTGGTGAAAGAGAAGGAAGGAGAATTGGAAAAAGGAAGAACTAAGGTATGTCATGTACAGGTACAAATTCCCAATGGTGAATGTGACCATAATATGTACCTAAAATGTAACAATAAACTTAATGAATAAAAAATACTATGATGCAGAAAATGAATTTGAAGTGACTATGACTCTGATTAGCTTAGGTTTCATTACATAAAATTGTGCCTGAAATGCAGTCAGTGCCATATGCATGAAAATCAAGTTGTCTTAGTTTTACAGAAATTTTACATACAGATTCTGCTGCCTAACTTTACTTCTTCCAATAAAGACATGTGAATCCATTTTCATAGCACATACTACTATGAGTTCAGATCATTTTACCCTTACTATATATTCCTTGAATTTCCTCAGACTCTGTACACCAACATCTGTGCAGTCTTCTTGACTGAGGGAAGTCCGTCATTAACAACTTCCTCCCAGTTACTTGTAAGACACCTCTATCAATTGTTTGCTTCCTTGACACCTTTCCATTGAATTCTATCTTGATCACACTGTTGCTCATTCCTTCCTACTGCTACAACTACTGAATCCCATTTACTACTGAGTTTTTTCACATGTACTTCCTTCAATTACAGTACATTTTATGTTCTAATATGTTGTATCACTTAATTTTGTATTTTTCTGCATTTAGGGGAATCTATCATCTTTGACTAGTACTTTTGTCAAAACCAGATCCCCAGGTCACCTTTTGAATCCTTTTCTGATCTATGAGTTATTTATACCTGTGATGAAGTGTTCCATAAGTTTCTATAAGTTTGCAAAACTTAATTATAGTGGGTTATATTTTCTACACACTATGGAATGGAACATAAAATTAATATTTGAGAGATAGAAAACAGTTAACTAACATGTTTTTAAAAATGAATTATAAATATTATATTTAGCCATTAAAATGGAAAATGCACTTTACATAGGTAATATACAAAAACAGTAGAGAGCCAAACCAAAACACATTCATGAAAAACACTGACAGGCACACAATAAATGGAAATACTTTAGTGCCAGGCAACATACAAACTAGGAGAATGACTTCCTAGTACTAGATGGCAGAGACTAAGGTAGAGCTAGAAAAATTGGGAAAATAAATATAGTAATGAAAATATTGTATTTTTTCTAAATATTACATACACTTTATCAAAACATGAAGAGTAGTATATTACTCGCCACAAAGAAATGACAAAGGTGTATTTGAATGGATATGCTAATGTGTTTGAGTTGATTGCTACACATGCATAAATCAGATTGTCACAATCTACTTCATAAATTTGTGTAAATATTGTCATTCAGGAATGAAAATAAGATAAACAAATATTTCATTCTTTAATCAGTCAAATCTGAAAGAAAAGAAAATCTACCATGACAATATTATAGATAGTGAGGGAAAGACAGAAAGAAAAAACAAAAAGGAGGTAAATAAGAGGAATTTAAACTGTGATGAACTTGCCATTAAACTACACAAATGTTTACACTGAAAGGGATTATAAATCCTTTTTATGACTTTGGTTGCTACTGTGAAAAAGAATTTACAAGAATTTCTTTGATGTCTTAAGCAGCTCTACACAAGGCCCTAATGTGTCTCAGTGATAGAAAATCTTGAGTAAAATAATCTTCCTTGTAGTATCTTGCAATCTCACACCTAATGAGGTGATATTTGCTTAGATTTTCACCCTCAGCCTCTCATTTGGCCTACACTTCAATCTTAAGTTAAGGGTTTGGGTGAGGGTTGTTAAGGTTATTGTTAGGGTTAGGTTAAAGTTGATGTTGATAGGGTTATGGTTAGGTTTAGGATTAAGATTGTTAGGGTTACAATGTGTATGAACAGCATTGGTTTTCTACAAGTCCTTTAACAATATAATGCTTAACAGAAGTAGCTCTTATTCAACATGACAAATTTTGTCTTGAAATGTTGAGAACACATTTTTTCTCAGAGGACAACAATTCTGTATAAGTCACAGTTGATTTCATGGGATTTAATGCAAGGTTCATGATATCTATGCTCCTTGATTCTCAGTTTACTTTTTCCAATCTTATGTTTGCTTTCTATTCTTGTACAGATAATAATGACATGAATATTAGTTTTCTAATCATATATTAATTGATTTTTATCTTTTCAAAACAGTTGACTTGATTATATATAACCAAACCAAGTTTTTGTTTACTAAATTCATTACAAATTTTGTGTTAGATTCAGTGCTGATTTTGTCTTTCTGATCATTTTGCTTTTGTAAAATAGAAAACAAAAACAATTGCCACAAAACAGAAAAACACATTCCAAATATATAGTTTGTAGGTGAAACGGGTGAAACTGGCCAATTGGAATGGAGGTTCCCTCCCATTCCTGTGGGGCCTCAGAATGTGCATTTGTGACCTGTGAATAGATGGTTCACTCAGTGAAGGATGAGGCACCATCGAATCTGTAACACAGGGAGGTGTTGCATGATGAAAGGCTGACCTTATGTATGACATGTTAGCTTGTGGTATTTTAGTTACAATATTAGAATGAGACTGAATGCAATAGTTCTATAGAGCTATATCTACACATCCAAATAAGCTTCAAGGGCACAAAGGAAAATAATATGGAAAATTACCAGTATGTAAACAAAATGTTAACAAGTCTTGCATTCCTTCACTTTTGTCAAAGAATTTTCAGTTTTCTATTTTTAAAAACTGAATATGCCTCACTTCTTGCATTGTGTCATACTTCTAAATGCAAAAGGTTTTCTAGTGAAAATTGTATTGCTCCATCTTTGATGTCATTAAGTAAATATCTCAATGGAAAAGTCTCAATCACACAAATTCTAAAAATTCCTGATTTTTATGCATATCCTGGATTCAATCCACTTGGACAAGAGGGTTGTGGGTCTTCAACTGACTTCTACTGCACTAACTGGGGCTTTATAAAGATCACCTCCTATAGTGGGGGCCAAATGTCACTACAGTTATCATAGTTTGGAAAAATGGGTCCTGAGTCAGTATTCTGATGAAAAGACCTGTGCACTGTAAACAGGCTAAAGGATGGAAGTGAGGATTCTGCTTCTGGCTCCCTGGAGGACTACTTTACCTTTAAAGGGAAAATCATTACCTTTCAGAAAATATTGTTAAGTTGAGCAACAAAGCAGCAGATAACCTCTGTTAAACTGATGCCTATGAGATCTCACTGTAATACTTTGTATAATCCTTTGCCCTATTAAGAGGCTCTGATTGAGTCAGTGCTTTGACATCATGCTTAGTGGAGGTGGGAATGTAATAGCAATCCCGACTTCATCTTGAGCCTCAACTTCAGCTTATTCCTGTCTTTGACAAAGCACCCAAATTACACATCCTATCTGGCAGTAAACTTGATCCATCTGATGGATATTTTTAGCTCTCCTAGAGTTTGAAACTTCCTCGCACCTCCCACTAACCTGGCATG
>NW_004624864.1:4988489-5003870 GCF_000247695.1 Heterocephalus glaber
GGGGCTCACAGGATACCACACATGCTTAGCTCCAGAGGCATCAAAAATACCAATCTGGACAAACAAAAGGACCTGAGAAGCAGTTTATATTCTCTGGACCAATGGGTTTTTAGCCAGTTCTCCACTGAAGGCCAGCATTATCACACTGAGATCACTGATTTATCTAATGCAAACAACCAACAAAAGAACTAAGGAAAGGAAAAAAAGAGGGACATTTATTCCAAATTTTAATAAAAAGATAAATCTCTGGAAACTGAGAAGGAGGGAGTGAGATAGGTGATTCACCTGTCAGGAAATTCAAAAAATGCTCATGAAAATGCTCACAGAGTTCTAGGGATAATGCAGGAATAAACTGCAATTTTCAATGAAGAAAGGGTACAAAAAATCACAAATAGAATACTAGAGCTGAATGATTTTTACTGCTGAACTTAAAATTCAGTAGTCTCAATAGATGAGATCATTCAAAAATAATGATTTGAGAACCTAAATACAGTTAAACAGAAACTATACTATCTGAGGAGCAAAAAGGAAATAATAGAGGATAATTTAAGAGACTTATAAGACAACACCAAGCTTAACTACATGTGTGTTTTCTGTGAGCCAGGAGGAAATTAGAGATAGAGAAAAGGACAGATGTATAATGAAAAATAAGACAGAAATCATTTCAGGCCACAGGCAAGAACTAGAAATAATCCAAAAAGATCACCCTGGGGATACATCAAAATAGGAAAGTGAAAGTTTTAAAACAGAAACTTAAAATTGGGGGGATCAGCACAGGAAAGGAAACTATTGCATAGAAAGGAATCATCATAATGTTGTCAGAAGATTTTTCATCAGGAACCGTGAAGACCAGAAGGGACTGAGATGACTTCCAAAATCTTAGATAGAAAAACACTTACCAATCAAGACTATGGTAGCCAGAACATTTATGTCTGAAAATGGAGGTTTTACAAAGACTTCCTAAGATACTATCAGATAATTTATCTGCACTAGAACTACTTTTCAAAAATGCTAAAAGGCCAGGTGTGGTGGTACATACCTATAATCCCAACACCCAGGAGGCTGAGGCAGGAGATTCAACATGAGTTTGAGGCCAGCCTGGGCTACATAGTGAGTACAAGGCAAGCCTGGGATATTGTCTCTGAAAACAAAAGAATGCTAAAGGTTGTTTTAAAGCTAAAAGCAAAAGGCTGATAATTAGTAACATATGAGGCATAAAACTCTGTGATAAAAATACATTGTCAAATACAAGATATTTTTATGCTGTAGGGGTAGTGGGTTAATCAATTATCTCTCTAGTTTAATTTTTTTAAATTAAGAAAATAAGCCACAATTATTCAATAAGGATGCAGATCATGAAAAAATTAAATTAACATATCAAAAATAGAAACTATGAGAAGGGAGAAAAATGTAATTCACATATGTAATAAATGGTTATCAACTTAAAACAACCACTTACAAACATGAGATGTTTTATGTAATCCTCAGGATAAACCCAAATGTGTATAACAGTTACATAAGCCAAATAGGAAAGCTCCAGAAAGAACATTACAGAGAACAATGAAACTACAAAGGAAGAAAGTAGTAGAAGAAGAAAACAATGGAGGGCCAACAAAACAACCAGAAAATAGTAGCAAATGGACACTATTAAGTCCATACCCATTAATAATTACATCGAGTGTAAATATATTAAATTCTGCCATCAAATATGTGGAACTTAAATATTATTCAGACATTAAGGGAAGACGATTCTGACACATGCACCAACAAAGATGAAACCTGAAAGATATTGGGCTAAGGAATCCTGATACAAAGTACACACTTTGTAGCCTCTATTTAACTGCTCTCCTTGAACTGACAAACACAGAGCCTCAGAAACTGATGAATGGTCCCAGGGTTACAGCAAAAGGAGAGAGAATATGACTGCTAATAGCTTTGGGTTTTTATTGTGGTGACGGAAAATGTTCTGGAATGAGATAGCAGTCACAGATCCTCAACCTTATGAATACACTAAAAACAAAACAAGTGTCTAACTTGAAAGGATGAATATTAGTATAGTAATCACATAGTAATAACAGTATCCTTCTCTGAAGGACAATAATATTCCTGAGTGAAGTTATAAAGGAAACTTTAAAATGGAAGAGACATAAACAATAGACAACAGATGGGAATGATTAAGCATAGGGTTATTTGAATTTAAATAGATTCACACTTTGGAAAAGGAAGGTTTAAATTATATATTATGTAAAAACACAGAATAATTTTTAGTTTTCTTCATGAAATAGATCAATTTCTTTAAGGTTATAAAGGATAAAACTTCACCTTTTGTTAAAATTGATGACATTCACAGGGGAGAATACATAATGACAAACATAATCACACAAAACCCAGGGGAAATAGCATCAGAAACTGAAGTCCCTACTGGTACCTACCAAAATAAAATCCTCTTTGCTTTATGTTTAGCTGCCAAGACCTGCTAACATCAGGTCGGTTCAGAATCATCAGGTAGAGTAAGTGGAAAATAATTTAGTTTTTCAGAAAAAAGAGAGGCTTGTGAATAAAACATTTTATGTATGCCCAATTTAATATATTGCTTTGGAAATTCTTGTGACTGAAAATATTTCACCCTCAGAATTAAAATGACTGAACTTCATAGCATCCACAACATAATAATTTGATTCTTTTATTCTTGTGTTGATACTTAGGAGAGCTCTGATTCCTTTTATCATTGTAAAAGCATGTGCATGAATTTGACATTTTAAAAATTTTTATCGCAAAAATATTTTACTTATAACACTATAATGATGTATACAGATTCAACTCTATGTGAAATATATTCTGTATTTGCTTTGTTTTAAAATAACCCCCAAAATATCAATCACTGTATTCCAGCTCTTATACATCCGCAAAGGGATGTAAACACATTAAGTTTTGGACACTTACAGGAAATCACATGCATGTCCAAGGAAGCCTGTACATGACAGAACACTTACTGTCCCTTGTGATAATTCTATGTTGTAACACACAAGTCCATTTTACATATAAGGAAATGCAAAGTAAGGTTTAAATTCTGTTCACTCTGCCTCTTCCCAGTATATTTTCAGAGTGCTCATCCCTTGGAATCAGATCACTGCTACAAAGAGGTAAGGTGTATTGTGATGAATCCAATAAAGACTCTTAAACAAATGCTTGGTACAGTGCATTTCATGTCACTGCTAATGCTAAAGAAACAAACAGTGACAAATGTAATATGGCAAATTTCATTACTAGTTACTTAAGTGATTTTTATTTATAGAAGTAATATAACACATTTTGAATCAGTCATGATGCTTAGGAATGTAATGTATATGTCCAGTAGTGGAATTTGAGCTCATAAGATTTCTATATATCTTACTATTTTGTATGTCTGTAGAATTGTGTTTCATTTGTTTGTTTGTTTTCTACACTGAGAATTGAACCAGCATCTTTGCACTGAGATGCATTCCCATTCTCCCCACCCACTCTTTTTGAGACAGAGTTTTGCTAAGTCACTAAGTTGCCCAGGGCAGTATTCAAATTGAAGTCCTCCTGGCTCAGCCTCCCAAATGGCCAGAATGACAAGTGTGTGCCAACAATGCAGGCATTTTTATACAATTTTACTCAATGGAACAAATTATCTTTTCTAATAAGAACTGTAGTTGTTTCATAACCACAATGATATGACTGTAACACATGCTTTTCTTATGACTTTTCTCTAGGTCAGTCATAATATAGCATTGACGCTTAGTTTTCTAATTACATAGTAGTAATAAAACTGGATAAGGAAGAGGTTCTGATTAAATTCTAATTGTGAAAACATCTATTGCTGTGGTCACAGTTGAAAATAATTAACTTTTTGAAATTCTTACTCTCTAGCCAGCCCCACTGTCACCACTTTTCCTGGTCAAAACAGGCTAGAGATGCAGGACACCCATTTCATGTGCAAATGTAGCTCCTCTCTGCTGTAAAGTGTGGAGCAGTTCACAGAGCAGGGAAATCAAAGTTCTGAGAATTTGGAGGCAGAAATGGCATGTGGAAGTTGTCTTAAAGCAATCTGAGTTCATTGCCTCTGTCACAGAGCAAGCCTCTGTTCCACATAAGATTCACTTTATACATCCAGAGACCCAGAGTAGCACTGAGTACTTCCTTCCTTCATGATGTGTTTGCAACAAGAAATCTGAAGGGAAAACAGTTGCTGAACCTGACATAAATGCAGAATCTTCTGCTCACTGAGGCATTGAACATCACTACCACTTTAATCAGTGTACTTGTATGACCTCTCACCATTACATACCTATTACCTGTGCTACACATATAATCACATACACTGCATTTGATTACATATCATCATATGTAATCTGTATCTTGCTTCTATTCTGGAATTTCAGGACATAGATAAAGAAAGGAGCCAAGATATAGGATCTTGAAGATGATGTTATTCCACTATCCATGTTTGTTAAGATTATACTACTTGAACATTAATATTTGTTGTCAGTCATTGATGGACTTTGTGAAGGAACTGATTTAAAGATACAAAGAGAAGATCAAGATAGATATTTGACTTGGTAATCTAGCATAGGTGGAATCCATTAGATTCTAGCTATTACAACGAGAACTGAATGATACACAAGTTCTGTTCCCATAACCACCTAGCTCACACTTGGATCCATAGCTGCTGTAGTGTTGTTAACACACACACACACGCACACACACATACACACTCACATACACACTGGACCCTGGACCCTCACTGTCCAGTGAACCATGTGTTATACATGAAGTAGGTTGGGAAATTACACCTTCACGTTGTTGCCCTAAATTCCAGCTGCTCTCCCTGCACAAGTGCCCATGATTCCATCCTCAGCCCCAAGTCTATTCCATTGGAGAAACAGACAACTTATCAGTGTCATTGCTCTTATGCATATGCATATGAGCTAGACCTGGTACCACAGAAGAGCCCCATGCCAATGACTGCACAAGTGAGAGGAAAGGAGATTGTGAAAATTCCTGGAAACTTAGCACCTGAATACTTCATGACACTCACCACTGCCCTGGTCACCCACGCATCATTGGCCCTGATGGCCCTACTATGCTCCCCTCCATGGGCTGCAGCTCAGAGAGTTGCACAGAGGTGAAGCCACTGAACCCTCTGAGGCAAAAGCACCCTGTCTACCTGACAGAGTGCTCACAATCTTCCATAAGTGAAAGTCTTGCCCCCACTGAAACCAGCCTGTGAAGTTTGGAACAAAGAACCATTCCCTCAAATGAGTAGATGTTAACATAAATCAGTAACAAAAATTTAAAATGAAGTGGAAAAAGCAAATGGATCTCCACTAAAAAAAAATTCCTAGCCACTGTCCTTAAAGAAAAAGATATTAATATTCTCTCCACATAAAAACTCTAAATAATTTATCTAAGGAAATTCAGAGAATTTTATTAGGGGAAGACAAAGAGATGATTTAATGAACTAAAAAACATGAATTTCAACAGAAAGAATGAAATCAGAAAGAAGGCATGTTAGAAGAAAAGAATGCAAAGAATGAAATAAAAAAGATGAGAATAGAATTAATAGAGGATATGAAAGAATCTATGAACTCTGAGACAGGTTATTTGAAAATATAGAATCAAAATTGAAGAAAGGAAAAGAATAATGAAAAAGAGTGAGTCAAATTCACAGGGTTTATGTAACATCAAGAAATAAAATTTACATCATAGAAGTTGAAAAAAGATAAGAAATAGGATGGCCAGAACGCTTATTTAAAGAAATAACGTCATTTGAGAGATGCAGATGAAAACAATACTGAGATTAAACATTACCCTATAAATAATGGCTGCTATCAAGAAATCAACGAATAACATATGATGGCAGGGTTGTGGGGAGAATGGAACCCTTCTTCATTGTTGATGGGTGTGCAGACTGGTGTAACCACTGTGGAAATCAATATGGAGATACCTCAAAGAACTAGAACTAGAGGTCCCATTTGACCCAGCTATTCCACTGCTGGATATCTTCCCCCAAAAATCATACCTCAGTGATATATGTGCACCTGTGTTTATAGTGACACAGTTTTTAATAGCTAAAACTTAGAAACAGCCCAAGTGTCCATCAACTGGAGACTGGATAAAGAAGGCGTGGGTTTTTTTTTTTATAAAATAGAGTACTACTCAGCCATAAAGAATGAGAAACTAGAGACATTTATAGCTAAATGTATACACAATGAGGATATACTCTGAAGTGAAATTAATAGGACCCACATGTGTAAATATTGAATAGTTTCTCTGGTGTGAAAAGCTAGAAGTGTACATAAGAATCAAAATGTATAATTGATACTGTGTAATATGAAGAAAAGGTGTAAAGGAGTAGGGGAAGTGGGAAGGGCAGGAGAAAGGAAAGAAGGGAAAAGAAAAATTTGAGAAAGGGAAAAATGGAAGCAAAGACTTTGTAAATAGGGAAGGGTGGAGGGAGTGAAGGCAGGGCAGGGGAATGGGAAAAATATCAGAACCAAGCTATGCCATGTAAAGGTACAAGATCCAAATGATGGATGTAACTGTATTTTATACCTAAAATGTACCAATAAATTTAATGGAAAAAAATAACAGCCAAGCTGAAAATGGTGGTGCATGGCTCTAATCCAAGCCCTTGGGATACTGAATCAGGAGGATCACTGTGATTTTGAGGCCACCCTGAATTACATACATTACATTTTGAGCCCCTGTCCCCAAAAACCAGAGAGAGAGAGAGAGAGAGAGAGAGAGAGAGAGAGAGAGAGAGAGGCAATAACAACCCAAAAGCTGCCACATTTGGAGAAAGATATAAAAATTCAAGTCCAATGCAGGAAGTTCAAAGATTTTCCAAAATTCCATCAAAAAGGACTATACTAAGACAGAATATAATCAAACTGTTGTAGTTAGTTCTTTCTGAGGGATGGCATCAGCAGTGAGACAGAATAAGAAACTTCTGACATTCATGTATTCTTCCTGGGTCACACCCCTCAGAGTATTGCAGGAAAGGGTGAGGGATATGCAACTCACACTTCATCTCTGGAAGGAGCTTGTGCCTCACACTGCCATGGGATACTTGATGGCCTCCATTATAAGAATTTACCTTGCAACTTAAATGAGCAAACAAACACTAGACTTACAGCAGAGAGAGAGAGTTTGGTGCCTCATGAACCTCTGCTTTGGCTCATCCCACTGGTAAATCCAGACCTACACATTCTTTCTGTAAGCAAACTGGCCATACACCAAGTACTATAACTGCCATAGTTTTCACTCAAAGTGTTGTCTCTTCAATGACCTGGCTCTGAGAGTTGGTGAGGCTTTGCATTAGTGAAAGGCCTAAAACCACAGAAAACAAACAGGTGGAGGCATTATTGCAGATAGGTAAGTTAAATAGTTACTTTGTAGGTAGTTAGGGCCAGCCCAAGAGGAGCAAACATGGAGGACAATCAAGACAATCAAGACCAAGCACTGTAAAAGAAGAGGAAACTAGCACACCCATGTAGGATTAACAGCAGTGATTGATCCCTGACCCATCCTTTTCCACAGAAAATCCTTGCTCATTCCTTGTATGCTTGCTACATGACTTGTTTCCCCATTGGATCCCTGTTTAATCAATATTACTTAAGCAACTATACTTGTCATAATCTTATTAGTTGTTCATAGTTCTGTCCACCTTGTGATTTCTCATTGGATTAATATTACTTAAGCGACTGTACTGTAATCTCACTAGTTGACTACAGCTTCTTCCCACATTGACCCACCTTGAACCTGCCTCACCTCCTGACTTTTTCCCATAAAACACCTTTGAGAAGTTGGGATAGTGGGCAACTCACTTTCTGATCCCCTTCTATCTCTTTCTTAGACAGAAGGTTTCTTTCTTTCAATAAAATTTCCATTTTTTAACCTCTGTTGTTCCTAGAATTTATCCTCTGGTTTTAGAGAACAGGAACTCGCACTTTGAATATCTAGCAGGGTTGAGAGTTACAGCTTTTACCCCTATATCACTTCAATATCATAACTTATATTAGCCCAAAAGCAGAAATAAGCCAATTGCTTATTTCTTCACCAACCAGCGAAGGATTAGTCAAAATGTATTATATCTAAAAACGGGAATATTCCATGAATGTAAGGGTATCCTGACACACACAACAACATGGGTGAACATTGGAAATATTCAGGAAGATGAGAGAAGTCTGTTGCAAATGACTAAGTACTTTATAATTCCATCTGTGCGGGCTGTTCAGAATGAACAAATACAGAGTACTGGCAAGAGATTAGTAGTTTCCAGGGATTGTAGAGTGAGGGGAAAGGACAGTGACTGCTAGTAGGCCTGGTTTCTTGTTGGGGTGATGATAATATTCTGGAATTAGATAGTGGAGGTGGCTGCACTGCTTTATGAAAATGCTAATAAGCAAAGAAATGTTTTCTTTAAGAGGGTGAATATTTTAATGTATTGATCATACAATCAATTAAATAAAATATATCAAAAGATAATATTTCTGAGATGGTAAAGAGGAGTACTGAAAAATGGGAGAAATAATGGACAACAGACAGGAAGTGACTGATTAATTAGGAGTTATTTGGAATTCATTAAATTTCTGCTTTGATTGGAGAAGGAAATTTCAT
The DNA here is from genome assembly GCF_000247695.1 of Heterocephalus glaber. The sequence continues at coordinate 4,997,136 of NW_004624864.1, forward strand.
ATTACATTTTAGAGTTAAAAAATCATTTGCAGTTTTCTTCCTAATTTGGTTATAACTGTGAATAATTAAAGCTCATCATATCTAATGTCAGTGTATTTGCAGGGCAAAGGACAAAACCAGAAGTAAAATTAATCACAGCAAAGCCTCAGGGAAATAACTTCAGAGGGCAAATTCTCCAAAGCTGCTGTTTGCCTAGGGCTCAGTTACCAAAGACCTGTTTGTCTGAGGTATGTTTGTAAATTGAAACTTGGAAATCTAGGGTAAAAAGGAAGTAAGCTAATCACCATTTTCGAAAAAGAAATAATGAAACAATTTACAAAATAAATACTTTTATGGTTTCTTCTTATTTTAATATTTTCTCTTATCTAACTTCTGATACAATTATATATTAAATCAGAATTGGAAAAATCTGACTGAATTTAATACTATCCACAAATTAATATTCCAATTTTTTATTTTACTCTTGTAACATAAGTAAGTCTTTATTTTATTGGTGTGCTAGTACATATGTGAATTTCAGATACTTTCTTGTTCTATTTAAAAATAATTGACTTGGCACATTAAAAACAGTATGCATTCTATGTGGAATTCCAATTCTATGTGGAGCATTCCATATTTTGCTTAGGTTTGTTAAAATGAAAAATATATCATCCACATTTCAGTTCTCATATGTCAATAGAGAAACATAAAGTTGCACTTGTAGAAAAGGTAGAGAAACCTAAACATTTCAGAATTATTAATTTTTCTCTCCTTCTATTGCAAATTTTTAATATCCAAGTATTCTTAACTCAGTGAAATGTAAATATATTGTTAAATGTGTTGCTTCTGCTTATTTGTAGTCCATTTTTTGAACAAAAGGCTGATTCTTTTGTATCAGAACATTGGTATAAACAGGTAAGGAGGATTATGGCAAAATCATAATAAATTTCTAAAGATAAGGTAAAAGAAAATTACTTCTCTCATAAAATACTAAAGAAAGGATGAACCAATAAAAGTCCCATAGTAATTTAATATTAGCTGTTGTAATATTCTGTATTTCTAGAACAAGTTTTGAACAAATCATGATATTTAGGATCATTATATAAATTTCAGGTATATGCAGATATTATAAAAACTAGAAGTTGCTTAATAAGGCATTTTCAACCTTTGCCTCTGTAATATCTGCTTTATTCAGTATCATTTTAAAGATGCAATATGATTTCAATTCATCCACATGTATTCCATGAAATAAGGAAATAAAGCCCTTAAAAATCAAGGAACATGTTGAAATACAAATATATCATGAAGATTTAGATCTGGATTTGGATCAAATCTTCTCAATTGTCTGACATGCTAGATTTTTTTATTTTCTTTTCAAATAGAGGAAAATGTTTTTTAAAACATAACATAACTGGAATAAATAAGACAATGAAGAAAATATCATACGTCTGCCATATATATATATGTGTGTGTGTGTGTGTGTGTGTGTGTGTGTGTATACATATATATATATAAAATTGATGTCCAGGATTGTAATATATGAATGTACAATTTTTAATTATTTTCTCAAAAGTTTAAGAATATTTTGAACAATAGACCAAGGAAATTACTCCTCATTGACTGAATTCATTTTAGTGGGAATTACTAATAATCCTAGGATGAAAGTAACACTATTTATCTTATTTCTACTTGTTTATCTCATTAATCTCTGGAATGATCATCTTAATTAGAATGCACTCCCAGCTTCACATACCAATGTGTTCTTTCCCGACCTGTCTTTCTGTGACCTGTGCTATTCCACAGCAGTTGGACCCAAGATGATGGTTGACATATTTGGCAAGGACAAGTCAATCCCGTTTTTTGGTTCTGCTCTCCAGTTCTTCATTGCCTACACCTTTGTAGACAGCCCACATGTCCAGCAGGCTGTGCCTCCTGCTGTTGGCTGGGGTTTACCTGGTGGCACTGGCAGATGCTCTGATACACACCACACTGATATTAACCCTGTGTTTCTATGGGTCTAATGAGATTGATCATTTCTTCTGCAATATCCCACTCATCTTATTACTGTCTTGCTCAGAGACACAGATCAATGAGTTAGCCATATTTACCATTTTTGGATTTATTGAACTGAGCACAATTTTGGGAGTTCTTGTCCCCTATTGCTCTATCATTTTATCCATCTTAAAGATCCACTCCACTGAGGAGAGGTTTAAAGCTTTATCCACCTGCACCTCCCATTTAAATGCAGTTGCAATTTTCCAGGGAACTGTGCTCTTCATGAACTTCTGGCCAAGTACATATTATTCCTTAGATCAAGACAAAATGACCTCTTGTTTTATACCCTGGTGATTCCTATGCTGAAGCCTCTGATTTATAGTTTAAGAAATAACGATGTGAAAGCAGCTACTGAAAAAATGAAAACTAGAATGTGAGTTTAAATATTTAATAATAAATCCAAACCTTTCCCAGATGAGTATTTTACCAATACTTATTTGTACTAATACTCATTTGTGCATACATTCTGTTTCTCTAAGCTGAGTTGTTCCATTCCCTGGAATTCATGTACAGTACTAATTCTCTTTGGAAGACTTTATTGATACTTCTACTTTTACCAGCATTTTTATTTGCTTATTCTGTCATTCAGGCATTAGTTCGAGTATATTAGATTTTATCAAGTTTCAGTAATGCTTTTGTGCATTTAAGTGTTTCATTTTCATGACAAATGCATTGATTTCTAAATTAATGGATCCTATAATTTAGTAAAAGCAAGAAGTATTAATTTACTAAGCAATCAAATCATTCATAATAAGCTTGAAATCCTTCGTCAAATACAAAGGCTAAAGGAAATGAATGAAGGGCAAACATTGAATTCCATTGTGCAGAAGAGAGGCATCTTTGGATGTACACATTCAATCTTAGCTATAAAGTGTAAACTGGGGAAAGGAAAGGAGTCTAGGCAGAGGTTCCAACAGTTATCAATATCTTTAGGCAAAGAACTCCATAGCTTTGAAGAAGTGGATGTCTTCAATATGGCTAAAGAGTGATAGAAGCAGCCTTGATAAATATGTTCATGCAGTGTTATTCTTAATTATAGAATCTTCATAATTGTCTCCAGGAAACATTCCCCTTCTAACTCAACTCTGTTCCTGTTAAAGGCTCCGGAAGTGTAGTCCATAGACAACTGGCTCCTTAGTGTACACATTAGGAGGTCTGAGATGATGCTGTCCAATATGGGATTTTTCAAGGACTGAGAGTTCCATCGATGTTTTCCAATTCGTCTGCATTGTGCTTGTGACTACAAATGCAGAAACAACCAAATAATTTTAAAAGCTACATAGTTTTAGTGTTCTGAAATGTTAATAAAAGGAAATCAACTTACAATGATATGTACTTTGAATGTACATATATATGTGTCTATAACATATATATATATATATTCAAATTGCATAAAATCATATGGAAACTAAGGCATGTCTCCCCAAAGCCTGTGGAGGTGGGGCTTCCGTGAGGTGACTGGGTAATGGGGCAGTACGTTCACAGGTGGATTAGTCCACTGGTGAATCTGTAGCTGAATCTGAAGTGAGGAGGTGTAATCTGCCTGCAGAGGTGGGTAAGGAGGCACATGGCCTGGAAAGATTTTTCTTCCATCCAGCTTCTGCTTTAGCTCTCTAGCTGCTGAGCATCATGTCAAGAGCAGCTTTGGTCCTGCCTTCCACCATGCCACTCCTACCTGGACCTGGCAGATGGGAAGACAGACTAAATCTCTTCTCCTCCTAGAGGTTGTAGGTGTTTGACATTGTGACCCAAAGACAAGAATGTGACTAAGACAGCATGTGCGCACACACACACACACACATACACACACACGCAACAGTTATGTGGCAATTAATCCCCAGGTGAGGTTTCAGAAGGGAGAAATACCTTAATTACTCATTTCATGAAACGGACTATGCCAACCCCATCTCCGTTTGTCTTGTCCACACGTTTTGTGTTGGTGCCCTACTGACTAATAATTGCATTGTGACTCCAAACATACACCTAATTTGTATGATGATTGCAATTATCTGCAGCTCTCATGCAACATTTAGTGAACACATAGCAAGGACATTTGTAGGTGCAGTGTCACGATTCACATATTATAAACAATCACTTCACAGACAGTTGACACAGAAGCTTCTTCAGAGCTCCAGCTCGCATGATTTCAGGGTGTATTCATTTTTCTTATTTTCTGTGTAGTCTTTGAAATTGTCCAATGCACCAGCATCATAAACCAGTTTCTCTTAATGTCAGTGTTAATAATGCTGAATTGTTTGAGTAAAATAAGTAAAACACTACTTCCATATATGGTTGTCCTTTCATTCCTTTTATCTTTAATCACCTTGGTTGAAATTATCCCAAGCTTATACATGGGAATTTGACAAATTTTCAATTGTTTTAGGCTTCTAAAATTCTGTAGATAACTGATTTTATAAAGCTTCAAAGTGTGAATCCATCTAAAAATTCTTTAGCATCTCATGAGTGTAGCCAAATAAGTGTTTTTTTCAAAGGGATTCACTTCACGGTACTCTAAATAGGCATTTGTTGACAATACGGTTTATTAAATTAAAAAAAACATTATCTCTGAGGTTCTAGATATCAGTAGCTATATCTATGCAATGTGGTTGTTAAAGATAGTGCAAACTTTATGATACACATAGTATATAAAATACAAGACAATGTGTACTAATAAAATAGATAATAGACCAAAATATGCAGCATTTGATAAGAACTTCAGAGATCTCAATTTTCCCCTCATATTAATTTCTGAAGATTTTGTAATAAAACATTTGAATGGGATGAAACATGCATGAATGTATACCATTACTGATTTCTGAGATATTATGTCATACAGAATTATATACATATTTTATATAAAATTGTCACCTTTCCTCTAAAGTTATGTTGAAAAACCTTGTATGAATAATTGTACATTACTTAGAAACTGGATGAAATAAAGAGTTTTACATCAGAAGAAGTGCAACCAAAAGCTATGAATTTAATATACAAATGGGATCATGATTTTATTTTGGTTCAAAATCAGAGTATGAGGAAAGCATGATTATGTCTAGGAAATATGATTTAAACATGTAAACACAGCAACTGACTGGATATATGAACGTGTTATCATGTCTTGCATGTCGGGTCACTTTATAAGTGGAGAACACACATGAGGTGTGCATTGCACACACGAAGACCAAGGAGATGTGCCCACCTGTGTCAGGGTGACCCGCGTGCCAGCCTCCACCCTCCACAGATCAGAGAAGGACCAGGAAATATGACTCTGACTCCTCTCACAGCAACCTCTGAGAAATCCTTCAGGCCCAGGGTTACGTAGGGCCTGCTTGTCATTTGGCCTTCCTGCCCAAGAGCCACCCCTGGAAAGAACAAGTCTCTCATCAGCTAAGGTCAGTGCCCGGCTCACTCCTCAGTGCACTAGCTTGTCAAGTCACTCAGCTAAAACACTGGGCTGCATTGCCTCTTGTGGAACCCTGCAGAGCTGGCCTAGCCTCAGCATCACAGCCTCCCAGAGAGCCAAGGACATCTGTGGGGTTTAAAGGTGCTTTTTCAGTTTTCCTTTCTCTCAAGGATCCTTATCGTTCAACAGTACTTAGTTAAGCTTAAGTACCGAAGTAAAGTTTCCACCCTTTGACTTTGGTTTGTATCCATCTTCTATACCTATTCATTCCTCCTAACACCCTCTCTTACTATCCCTCAGTGGGATCAGAATTGCAGACTCTTAGAGTTGACTTTGGATTTGGGGAGGCTCTTCTTGCTGTCTTTCTGTTCTTCTGTTAAATGTCTAAGTCTTACACCATTTTGCATGCTAATGCATTTTCCCTGGAGCCATACACATATCTTCCAGGTGTTTTTATTGTAATGTCATTGCCCCCCCCAAGATTGCCATTATTTTTGACAAAATTGTTAGACATAAAGTGACCCATTTTTTTTTTCAAACTAGATCAATTTCCTCACCCACAGATGCAGAGAGCTCAGTGCTCATGCTTGACTGCCACACCCCCTCACCTCCATACCCATGAGGAAACTTTTACACCACTGAAAAGGAGCTGCATATGGGGACCAAAGACCACTTCTTTTTTTTTTTTTTGCTGAAATTCATTTATTGGTACATTTCAAGTAAACAATATGTTTACATTTATCATTGGGTGGTTGTACCTTTACAAGATGTATCTAGGTTCTTATTTTTCTTATTTCCCCATACCTTCTTAGTCCCCCTTCACCCTTCCCTATTTACAAAGACTGTTTCCATTTTTTCCTTTTCTCATAATTCTTCCTTTCCCTTCTTTCCTTCACCCCTTCCCCTCCCACGTCACCTATCCCATATGACCTTTTCTTCTTTTATCAAACTATCAATTATTTGTTTTAATAATTTTGATCCTTATTTACACTTTCAGTTTCTGACACTAGAGAAATGATTCAGTATTTACACATGTGTTTCCTATTTATTTCACTTAAGAGTATGACCTCAATATGCATCCATTTAGCTATAAATGTCTGTAGTTTCTCATACTTTATGGCTGAGTAGTACTCTAATTTATAAAAAAAACCCAACACCTTCTTTATCCAGTTTCCAGTTGATTAGCACTCGGTCTGTTTCCAAGCTTTAGCTGTTACAAGCTATGCCACTATAAACATGGGTGCACATATATCACTGTGGTATGATTCTTTTAATTCTTTTGGGAAGATACCCAGCAGGGG
>NW_004624864.1:5003970-5027622 GCF_000247695.1 Heterocephalus glaber
AGTTGATGGGCACTTGGGCTGCTTCCAAGCTTTAGCTATTACAAATTGTCCCGCTATAAACATGGGTGCACATATATCACTGTGGTATAATTCTTTTAATTCTTTTGGAAAGATACCCAGCAGGGGAATAGATGGGTCAAATGGGACCTCTAGTCCTAGTTCTTTGAGGTATCTCCATACTGATTTCCACAGTAGTTGCACCAGTCTACACTCCCACCAACAGTGAAGGGTTCCTTTCTCCCCACACTCCCACCAGCATTGGTTATTGGTTGATTTCTTGATAGCAGCCATTCTTTCTGGGCTGAGGTGGAATCTCAGTGTTGTTTTCATCTGCATCTCTTGAATGACCAGAATGTTAAACATTTTTTCCTATGTTTATTTGATGCTTTTAGTTTTTTCTCTGAGTCATGTCTATTCATTTCAGATGACCATTTTTGTATTGGGCCTTTGAATTTGAGGGGTCTGATTTTTTTCAATTCTTTATATATTCTAGAAAGTAATCTTTTGTCTGAGGTACAGCTGCTAAAATTTTTTTTCCCACATTGTAGGTTTCTCTTAGCTCTGTTGGTAGTTTTGCTTGCAGTGCAGAAGCTTTTTCATAAGATGAGATCCCAGTTGTTGATTCTTTGTGCTAGTTCCCATGTTCCTGAGGTTTTGTTCATAAAGTCTTTTCCTATGCCACTGTCTTCAAGAGTTCTACTGAACTTATCATCCAGCTAGTTTACTGCTTCTGTTTTAATATTCAGATCTTTAATCCACTTCAATCTTAGTTTAGTGCTTGGTGATCTATATGGGTCTAGTTTTAATCTTTTGCAGGTTGAAATCCAATTTTTCCAGGACCATTTATTAAATAGTCTGTCTTTCCTCCAATGAGGATGGTTGGCTCCTTTGTCAAAGACGAGGTCAAAGGCCACTTATTAAATAAACTTTTCTTAATTTGTGTTTGTGATATATCATCATAAACATATTCATCATGGGGAATTGGTGCACACACATATCACATCTTGATCCATTTTACTTTCTTTTCTCTTTTTGCCTTCCTTCCCTCTCCCACCAGATCCAGTTCAGGTCACTACTTGCAATTTTATGTTTTGATTACCAAAGGCTGTTAATGATAAAAATAGAGTCTCATAGCTAGTCACAGGGCAATTCAGCTGGAAATTAGATTTTCAGCCTCTCTTTCAGCTTGGTGAACTCTTTTAATTCTGTTTTACATGAGGATTTGTGTCTAGAAATACTGCATGCCTTTGCCTCTTTTTACTCCTCAAAAGAAATAGGAAAGAGGTCCTATTTCATTACCCAGTCTCCCATCCCATTTTCAGTGGAAGGTATGATGAGGTTGGCCTAGTAAGTGTGTAGCTGGTGAAGGAATACTTGTAGTGAAGTTATTGCAGCCATCATCTGAAAGCCCTAGAAATCTTACATCTCAATGACGGATGGTAGAAAAATGAACTTTCTAGTCCAACACATGCTGTGCATGCATCTTTTAAAGAACATCTCATTTGGTATGATAATTATAATGTTCTGATGTTAGCAATGCTCATGGTTTGTAATGGTTATTTAAAAAGATGCATTTCTGCTAACTTATGGAAGCAGCATGGCCACAGAGGGTTTTTGGTGCTGTCCGTAGTTCCTTGGGAATCAGGCATAATGGTTAGCTCAATTAGAAGTTTACTTGAGAAAGGAGCTCATTCCCAGGGTGAAAAATATTTAGTTCTAAAGAGCATTATTAGTTCTGATGAAAGAACGTGTTTGAACTGATCATTTACTTCTGCTTTAAATACATTACCTAGCCTTGAAATAAAACTTTCTTCTTCTTCTCTCATCTCTTATGCAGCCAATAAAGGTAAATATTATATTTAACCTTGATCCAAAACAGCTAAGCATGAGCTCCTTCCATCTAAGGAAAATTAAATTCTATAAGTATGTGTATCTTTAGCTCTTGGAAATAACCCATACTTACACAAACATTTTTGGACATAATTTTACTATATTAAGTTGTGAATCACTAATTCAGATAGACCTTGTGCTTTTCTAGCTTTAATTATGAAAAGATGAAATAAGGTCAAAATAAAAAATACTTTTTTCCATAATGAACTCATAGATTAAATACTATGATTTTGTCACTGTTAGCATTGTAATTCTTACTATTTATTAAATGATTACTATGTGTAAGTGTATACTTAAGCATTGTGTCTGTAACAAGTCCTGGAGTGTTATCTCCATAGGATTCAACTTTATGTAATTAATGAGCAAGATACTGAATGGGCATCATTGAAATGAGATTCTGTATCAAAAGGTTTCCTTGGTTGTTTTGCATACTGTTCCTGGATGAGTGTCTATTTTGAATAAATAGGAAATGAATGAAATATCATTATAGTATGGAGGATAATATAATAAAAAACATCATACTTTTGTTTTAACTTGAAGTCATATCCTACTAATGTCTAAATCACATACTAATTTCTGACCATCATAAAAATTTTGTTACAGAACTAGTTTTTGGCAGAATGTGCCACCAATTTTTTCTTTTTCTTTTTGCTGATATATATATACATATATATACACACACACATATATATACACATATATATACACATATGTGTATATATATGTATATATATGTATATATATACACATATATATACACATATATATTATGTATGTTACTGTATTTATATTCTGACATGTGATGTTTGCATTCATGTATACATTTTGTCATTCTGAATTCAGAATAAATTTAACCCTTGAATATAGTTTTTTTGGTGAAAATCTTCAAAATCACTCATTTACTTTGCTTTTTTAACATAACATTATACTAGCATGTTCTCTATTTTCATTTCAAGTAGCAGCAGAGCATAGTTACTCACTCAGACTGGAGCTTTGTATCCATTCATCAACCTCACAGGCTCCCCTCCAGTGTTCTTGTCTCTCTCATGTGATATCAAGTTGTGGTAGCTTTAGGGTCTCAAACATCACATTTCAAGGGAAGTATATAATTATGAAAGTTTATTTAAATATTTTAAGCACTCTTTGAGATATACCTTAATGCTTTGTCTGGAATTCTGTAGATGATGAAAGGAATTTATGTATAACTTTCCTTTCATTTTCAGAAAATATTTAGAATGCCCTGTGGTTCATGCACTGTTATTTTTCCATTTACGAGTGTGTGTGTGTGTGTGTGTGTGTGTGTGTGTGTGATTTTTGTATAATAGTGGAGACCAAATCCAGGGTTTTTATGCAGCCCTGTATTTATTTATTTTTTATTTTCAGATAGGCTCTCCCTATGTTTCTTGGTTTTACTCGAGACCTTCCTCCTCAGAATCCCAGAGTGCTGGGTCACAGATGTGCCCAATGCACCCAGAACCTGATTCTATGTACTTTCTAAACTCACATTTTGTGTTTTTTTGTTCTGTTTTGTTTTGTTTTGTTTTGTTTTGTTTTGTTTTGGTACCGGGGATCAAACTTGGGACCTTGTGCTTGCAAGGCAGGCACCAGAACCACTGAGCTAAATCCCCGACCTAAACTCTCATTTTGATCATGGTCCACACTAAGCATGAGTCTCAGCTTAGGGTTATTGAGTCTCTTCTGTGTGGTGATTTAGCCTCCTTTGCTTTTCAAATAACACAGAACAAGGATGTGATCCAGTACATAACAGAAACAATGAGATGAACTGCTACTGCTGCCAAAGTGATGAAATCACAGTAGTTGCCAAATACCCTGAGTCTAACTGCACATCCTGAGCAAAAACCAGAGTCACACAGGAAGTTCTATTCAATCCCTGTCTGGTGGTGAGATCTGCATATTGCCAAGGGACTGGTGTGTACCCTGGGGACAGTCCGGTTATGCAACCAATTTCACTCATTTATAATTTATATATAAAATTAGGGAATCCAATTTTGTGAAATACTGAATTGCATGCAAAATGTAGAAAATACCAACAGAAATGTATAGTGCAACTATAACAATAAGGAAAGAATATATTAAGATAAATAATCACATTTTAATAGAGTCAAACATGTAAAAAATCACATATACATACATTAAGGAATGAATGGAACAAATAATGTCAAGGAAAAACAACTCAGTCAGTGAAGACCTGAGTGATGTAGGGCAATCATGGAGATGAATGTTGGTCATTGCTCCTTCCATACCATAAATGCACAATTCAAATCTGCATATTCTGGGCCGGGGATTTAGCTCAGTGGTTTTGCCACTTGCTACACCAAGCACGAGGAATCCAGTTTGATCCCCGGTATGAAAAATAAACAAACAAACAAATCTGCACATTCTAATTAGTTACTTCCTTAGTCATAGATGTTAGCTGTACCTTTTAAAGTCCGAGCTTTGCCCAAAAGGAAGCAAGTTCATTCCTCTCAATGAAAAATTATGATAAAGCTTACAATTGCTAATTTTATAGATCTTACTTTAAAGTGCAATTTAAATTAGAATGCTCAATAATATTCCATATTTTATGGTTAGTATATTATGATTTCTTGATAATAAAGAAACATGTCATATGGAAAGCAAAACCTGAATAAAAATATGAATAGAATATAGGAAGTAACAAAATAAAATATAACTGTACTAAACTCTAAGAGCTAGTCTGTATTTCATGAGAATATTTACTTAAACAATAGAATTAATTTTGAATGAAAATGATAGGGACTTTGATAAGTGAGAACATCATGGTAAATCAATGAATTTAATCATTGCTACACTTCAGAGTTTGTTGTCATTCAGAGCTTGAGCTTTGGGGAGTTCAAGTAAGAGTAACATTTAAAATAATGTACCTCATTAACAAATATAATTTCTCTTTGAAGGGAAAATAATATCTTGTATATGTATTTATTAATAAAAAATAAAGGGGAAATAGGGAAATAGGAATAGGGAATAGGGAAAGAGGAAAATAACTTTTTATATTAAAAATGATTAAATAAATTTAAAGGTGATTAAATTACTTGAGCTTCTGATTATTTCCACAGATGACACATGAAGAGATAAATGCAGGAAGCAATGTTTCCATGGTGAGGCACTTTATCCTGCTGGGGTTTTCTGACCTTCCAAACCTCCAGGGATTTCTGTCCGGGATGTTCACCATCATTTACTTGATTATCCTAATTGGAAATGGCCTCATAATCATAATAACAATCATAGACCCTGCACTACAGAGACCCATGTATTTTTTCCTGGCAAATTTGTCTTCTTTGGAAATCTGCTATGTTTCAGTCACTCTTCCTAGGATGCTCTTCAACCTTTGGACACAAAAGAGAAATATTTCTGTGCTGGGCTGTGCCACACAATTGTGTTTCCTCTTTATACTGGGAACCACTGAGTGCTTCTTACTGGCTGTGATGTCCTATGACCGCTACATGGCCATCTGTCACCCTCTGCACTATCCTCTGCTCATGAACCCAAAGAAGTGTGCTCAACTGGCAGCCGGCTCCTGGCTGGGTGGAGTCCCAGTCCAGATAGGGCAAACGTGCCAGATATTCTCTCTGCATTTCTGTAAGTCCAACCAAATCCCCCACTTCTTCTGTGACATACCCCCCATTCTCAAGCTGGCCTGCGGGGACACTTCTGCTCATGAGGTGTCTGTCTATGTGGTAGTTATGTTGTTTGCGGCTGTCTCTTTCATGGTGATCCTTGGCTCTTATAGTAAAATCATTTCCACTGTTCTGAGTTTGCCAACAGTGCAAGCACGGACCAAGGCCTTCTCCACATGCTCTTCCCACCTGCTGGTGGTGGTGCTATTTCTTGGATCTGCTACCATCACCTACCTAAGGCCAAAGTCCAGCCATTCTGCAGGAACTGACAAACTACTGTCCCTCTTCTACACTATCCTGACACCCTTGATCAACCCCATGATATACAGCCTCAGGAATAAGGAGGTCATTGCAGCACTGAAAAAATTATTTCTTCAAACACAGAGCCATGGTTGTCCTTGATGTTCTGGTAATATAGCTGTCAGAGAAACTTTCCAACACTCTACAGTCTCCCTTTGAGAAGTTAATGTGTTTTTATTACATTTATATATTGGCTTGCAATGTACTGTGCTTGGAAGTAGAGTAGACCCATTCATTCACCTATCTTCAGTAAGCCATGCCTAAACATAGTAAACTAAATTTTAATTTGTATTGCCTTTACCCTGCAAATACATAAATTCAAAATGCTGCCTTGTGGGTTTAATTAATTAATTAATTAATTTATTTATTTTTGGTACTGGGGATTGAACTTGGGTCCTTGTGCTTGTGCAGCAGGCAGTGAAACCACTGAGCTAAATCCCCGGCCCTTGTGGGTTTAATTTAATGGATATTATTTTACTAAATACCCATACAGTAGTTGTATTTGCTGACATTTTCTTTTAGTCTATACAGCATATAGTGGTAGTTACCAATAGTAGTTTAATAATTAATGCTTATAATGACTTGACACCCAAATGAACCCTTAATAAACTGAGAGATTTTGCAGAATCAGCATTAGAATTTATTTATTTAACTAATTCTGTAGGACTACGTAATTCTTTTCTATTGATACCAGAATAATAGGTCACATCTCTTAGCCCTCTCCCTAATAATTTTCTGGGAAGACTCATGATATAAGACAACACTCTTGCTTGACTAACATGGTTTTTACTTTGTACATATAATCTCCTTTCTATTATGGCTCCAATTAATCTCTTTAATTATCTAATCTCTCTTAACCACAGCACAAATATGTAGACATTTTTATACCTATACATAATCGTAAATAGGAAATTTTTGGAAATTATTTCCAGGATTACATGAAGTTCTCATAGGCTCATTGCATTTCTTTACCTCAAATTATTTATTGTAACTACAGCTAAATTATATAAAATTATGGAAAATGAGCATGACTCAATAGAATCTTGAATCTCCCACCTTCAAGTAAAAGGGTCTCGAAAACATGAGCCACTTTAAGACATTTTTGTTGGTGAATTTCATATGATGGTTATTCCAATCTGTGGCTTTAACTCTGACTGTAAACACATATACAGTGCAGGTGATAAGGGCAATCATAGCTTTCCTTCTGAACTTAGTTGAATTTTTTCTTTTCTTTTCCCATTTGCGTTTTCTCTTAACATGTGATATTACATTTTATTCATATGTTTTCTTCATGAAAATCTTATCACACAGTGTTTTATGTACATGAAGTATTTGGCATCTGGCAGCTGAGAAAGATTATGCTAGTGAGCAGTGTGATGATAAAGGCAGTCACTATGGTGGAAATGCTTACATTTGTTGTTATTTTCTGAAATATATAAAGTGAAATTTATGAATTTATAAAATTTATAAAATTCACAGTATTGTGTCTATAGGGCTGTTCAATGATTCAGATACCTGAATTTTAATCTCCTTTTTCAAGAAAGTCTTGAGTAGTTAAACATTATTTACCTTTTTTACCATGAATATTTACAATTAGTAAGATAGTGTTAAAGTACTTTTTCTTGGTAACATATAGGATCATTTTTGGGTAAAGACCCTTACCTAGGATAGATACAAATTGGAAAAACATTGTACTTCAATTCTTTGATATAACCATAGAGTGCTATTCTGAAGAAAATGATAGTCTTTAATATCAATTAAGTTGGAAAATAAAACAACTCATTTGCATGTTCTCAATTTTTACAATTCAAGAATGCAATAATTTTATCCCTCTTATAAGATATCCATGCTATAAGATATTTTTGAAATAAAGAGATAAAATATGTAAAATTATCATTAAACCTGAACACAGTATTGTTTGAGTGAGGAAAGTTTTATCAAGCAATGGCAAGTGATGTGATGTCATACACCTCCTCAGGGAATAATAATTTATGTCAACTAGTGATATAATCTAATGGGAATACAAACTGCTACAACCACTACTGAAACCAGTGTAGAGGTTCTTCAAATCTAAAAGTAGAAATTCCATTTGACCGAGCAGTTCCCATTCTACATATCTTCCTATCATATTACAGGGATACTTGCATACCCATGATTTTTGTCATTGTTGTTTTTCTACATTAAGTTTATTAGTACATTTTAGGTGTACAATACACTTATATCTATGATATGGAACTTGATCCTTTACATGGCATATCTTGGTTCTTATTTTCCCCCTTTCCCTGTCCTCCTTTCACTCCTTCCTCCCTTCCCTATTTACAAAGACTTTGCTTTCACTTTTTCCTTTTCTCATATTTTTTCTTTCCCCTCCTTTCCTTTCTCCTATCCCTCCAATTTCCCTTACTCTTTTAGACCTTTACATCCTGTTTCACATTGTAAATACTGAATAATTTCTCTGGTGTGAAAAACTAAAAGTGTAACTAAGGATCAAAATGCATACCCATGTTTATGGGAACACAATTTATAATAGCTGGATCTTGGAAATAGCCTATATGTCCATCAACAGAAGAATGGATAAAGAAAATGTGGTGTTTATAAGCAATGGAGTACTACTCTGCAATAAAGAAAGAAAAAATTGAAGCATTTTTAGGCAAACAAATGCAACTTGAGAACATAAGTGAAAAAAGTCAGACACACAAGCTTAAATACCACATGGTTTCTTTTATATGAATTATTAAAATATATCATAATTGAAAATAGATACATAGAAAGTAGAGAGCATTTTAAATAATTTCCCAAATTATCTATTCTGTTGTTTGTAAAGTACTTACAGATATATGATAAATTGTCTTATTTATACTACCAGCTTGTTTTGTTCATTAAACAGAAAGCTTTGTCCTTTTATTTGTTTCTTCAATTTTGTCTGTTTTTGTCCATGTCTGTGTCTACATCTATGTCTATGATTTGTGCTCTGATAACATTTTGGCCATTCCTTTAAGGTCATGATACTCAGTACATTAACTATTGTTATTCTCTTGTTACTTTGTTATAAGGTTTATTTGTGTTTTCTTCAGAGAAGCAAGAAGAGTGCTTTCCATATTTTCTTTATTAGTACCCACGTGTTCCACATTACAGTTGACAGAAGCTCACCATGTACGTGAGTCTCCTCCCCACTCGGGTGCTGGGATTTGCAGCCTGAGTCCTCAGACTCACCAGCCTCCACTCCCTGTCACCTCTGAACACTGAACACACTTCACTGTGTGGCCCAGGGGCACTGCAGATCTCATGAGCATTTTAATCTTTGCCACAGGGAGATTATGCAGGTTGGCCCAACCTCCTCATATGAGCCCTAAAAAGAGAAGCAAAATGACTTTAAGGGCTGGCCCTAGGGAGGTAAACAAGGAAGAAAAAAGAAAGAGGAAATGTGGAGCAGAGCAATACCAAGTATCACAGTCCCGTGACTGTGGAGGCTGAGAGTCTCAAGTCTGGGGACACCTCACATTCCATAGTAAGGCCCTGTCCATAAGAGGAGAAAAAGAAGTGTGAATGTGACACACAGCACACTGCTTACTGCACTGGTTAAATTTACGTGTGGACCTGACCAGAGGCATCCAGATGTTTGGGCAGTCATCACTGTGGGGTTCTTCTGAAGGTGTTTTCTAGTCAAATGAAGGTTTCCATGACTACACTGAGGACAGCGTATTGCCCTAGCTCCTGTAGCAGAGCACTATGCAATCAGCTGTGGTGGGCACAGAGGAGTCTGCTCCTCACCTGCACAGGAGAGGACTCTTCACCTGGCCATGTGCAAAACAGAACTCCAGCTTGGATTCTGTCTGGATGTGAACTGAGGCAGGGGATTCTGCCGGGTCTCAGGCCAGGCGAGCTGTAAACACATCCATGCAAGCAGTGGCTTGACACCTTTGTGACCATATTGGAACTAAACCAGATGATCCCCCAGATCTCAGACTAGCAATGCACCCATAAGATGGCAGACTTATTAGACTTGACAATCAGGTGAATAATTTCTTAGAAATATGTCTATAAAATAAGTACATTAGTACACAAAATTTTTGTGGTATAATCTGTCTATATATCTATCTACACACACATATATTAGAAATTTGAAAACATCTGTTCATATTAGCACTAATAGTATTTCTATTATTAGTATTAGTATTATTATTACTTACAAAAATAATTGCAGTGGTATTAACTTTGTTCATTATTCTGTAGATGTCCTTTGCAAATGGCATGTTTAAAATCTTTGAATTATTAGTAGTGGCATGACAAGCATGTCAAATATTTATGTTCTATCAATAAAACTATTCACCTGGGCCATTTGAAAACAGCTCCTTCCTTTGTCAGTATCTTCTGCAGTTGCTGGAAGGGCTGTATGGTGCCATGACTCAGCTTTGTGCATCTGCAAGCAAAATCACAGATAGAGGGGAAAGCACATGTGCCCCTCAGTAATGCATCTCAAGTGTCACTCACAATGTAGAATATTAGCAAATGGCCTTGTCATATTACTCTGAGCCTCAATAAAAAATAAGCCCAAAACAAAATGTGGACCTAATAATAAAAATCTGTCTTATGCAAAGCTAATGTCTAAAAATGCTTTGGAGTGAGCATCTTGGGTTACAATTGGGTACCTTCACCTCTTGGATTCACACTCTACACCTCAGCTCTCTCCTGTGTAAAATAACAAATGCCCTGGGAGGTTTATCATATTTGTGAAAAGTGTCTGTGTTCTATAAAAAGTTTTAGAATATTTTATGTAACAAATATTATACATTATATATAATAACCATTATAACCCAAGAATAAGAAAAAGTATTGAGAGAATTAAAACTGGTTTTTGAAAGTAATCATTGGAACTTTCCTCTTATGTGTCAGTTTCTTCAAAGAGAGAACAAATGGGTGGCTGGCTAGAAGGATGGATGGATGGGCAGATAGATTTGCTGACAGGTAAATAGATACATCAATATATGTAGGTAGACAATTTTCTTAATTTAATCATCACAGAATTACAGTGAGCTGTCTATTGTAATGGTTATAGCATATGTAGGTCAAGATAATAAATATCAAATCTCACAAATTCACACATCTCACTAAGATCAAGATAACAAGAAACGAAATTGTTGTTAAACATAAGGAAATGCTTTATATTTCTGAATAAATCATTCATTTCACAAAAATGCATAACAGTGAGAAATTCTCAGGTGGCAATGGGACTCATTGGCACAGCACCTGCCTGGCAACCACAAAGCTCTGAGTGCGAACCCTGGAATGGAGAAAAAAAATTCACCACTGTCTCACAGTAATTTGGTCCACTGCATGGAAGACATTTCAATGTTTTCAGTAGATATAATGGTTGAAATTATTTAGTCAACACACTAATCCTGATTTTAAATTTACTGTAATAAAACAATGTAGGAATTACATACTGGAGTATGGTTCTAGATAATAACTAATTATCATGCTGAATAACAAACTTTGTACACCATGCAGGGGAATTTTTTTTCATTTTAGGGAATAATGTGTCGATTTTATGTTTTATTTCTCCCCTGGAAAATTGTGTTTCTGTGTGTGTGTGCATGTGTGTGCAACTTCTTGGTGGTGATGATATACACACTTCTTCCAGGAATGCACTAATTACAAATTAGACATTATCAATAATGACCTTTCCAAAAATAACGACATTTCTGACAAAATTAGTTTGTTACATACTTGTAATACATGCCTTGTATGTGGATAAAGGATGAATTCTTTTGATCTTAAGGTTATAAATAAAATGGGAAAGAAGATTGTAAATGACAACATAGGAAAGAGTCAGGAAAAAGTCTAAGTAGGCTTATTTATTTATTTTGAATTCAGAACAACATTTAACCAAATCACTAAAATTTCTATCCATCCAAATGTAAAACAAAATTATAAATTTCAAATTAATAAATTATTCAATCAATTATAAATCATACAACAAAAGCAATTCTAGGCAACAAAGATAAAGTAGAGGTATCACAATCCCCAAGTTGAAAGTATAGCACAAAGCTAATGTGATAAAAACAGCATGCTACCAGCAAAGAAACAAACGTGAGGATCAGTGGAACAGATTAGAAGATGCAGAAACAACTCCAGACACACTAAGCCACCTCATCTTTGACAAAGAAACCAAACACCCTCACTGGAGGAAAGATAACTCCTTTAATAAATGATGCTGGGCAAATTGGGTTTCAACCTGCCAAAGATTAAAACTAGACCTATATCTCTCACCATGCACTAAACTAAAATCAAAATGGATTAAAGATCTAAATATAAAAAGAGAAATATTAACCTGACTGGAATAAAGGTTAGGTAGAACTCCTTAACACATTGGCATTGCAAAAGATTTCATGAACCAAACTTCAGTTTCACCTAAACTAGCAAAGTCAACAAGTGAGATCTCTTCTTATTTATTTCCAAGTTGTCAGAATTTTTCATTATTATTTACTTATTTTTCCATTAATTGTATTGGTACATTATAGGTAAACAATACAGTTACATTCGTCATTGGGATCTTGTACCTTTACACAATGTAGCTTGGTTCTTATTTTCTCCCAATTACCCTGCCCTCCCTTCACCCCCTCCACCCTTCCTTATTTACAAAGACTTTGTTTCCATTTTTTAATTTTTCTCATATTTCTCCTCTTCCCTTCTTTTATTTTCCCTACCACTCCCACTTCCCTACTGCTTTACACTTTTGCTTCCTATTATACAATATCAATTATACATTTTGATCCTTAGGTACACTTTTATTTTC
The DNA here is from genome assembly GCF_000247695.1 of Heterocephalus glaber. The sequence continues at coordinate 5,016,613 of NW_004624864.1, forward strand.
TCACACCGGAGAAACTATTGGGTATTTACACATGTGTATCCTATTAATTTCACTTAAGAATATGGCCTCAATGTGCATTAACTTAGCTATTAATGCCTCTAGTTTCTCATTCTTTATGGCTGAGTAGTATTCCATTTTATTAAAAAAATACACCTTCCTTATCCAGTCTCCAGCTGATGTGCACTTTGGCTGTTTCTGAGCTTTAGTTATGACAAATTGTGATGCTATAAACATGGGGGCACATATATCACTGTGGTATGATCCTTTTAATTCTTTGGGGAAGATACCCAGTAGGAGAATAGCTGGGTCAAATGGGACTTCCAGTCCTAGTTCTTTGAGGTATCTCCATACTGATTTCCACAGTGGTTGCACCAGTCTGCACTCCCATTAACAATGGAGAAGGTTATCTTTCTCCCCACAGCCCCGCCAGCATTTGTTGCCGGATGATTTCATGATTACAGCCATTCTTTCTGGGGAGAGGTGGAATCTCAGTGTTGTTTTCATCTACATCTCTCAAATGACCAGTGATTTTGAACATTTTTTCATATGTTTATTTGCTGCCTTTACTTCTTTGTTTGAGAAATGTCTGTTCTTTCAGATGCCCATTTTTGTATTGGGTCTTTATATTTGGGGGTCTCTCTTTTTCAGTTCTTTATATATTCTAAACAGTAGACCTTTGTCTGAGTAATGGCTGCTAGAACTTTTTTCTCACATTGTAGGTTGTCTGTTAGCTCTGTTGGTGGTTTCTCTTGCACCCCAGAAGCTTTTTAATAAGATGAGATCCCAGTTGTTGACTCTTTGTGCTACTTCCTGGGCTAATTTGCATTTGTTCATAAAGGATTTTCTATGTCAATGTCTTTGAGAGTCCTACCTTACTTATCTTCCAGTAAGTTTGCTGTTTCTGTTTTACTATTTAGATCTTTAATTCACGTGGATTTTAATTTAGTGCATGGTGGAAGATAGGGGTCTAGTTTTAGAAAGTTGAAATCTGGTTTTTCCAACACTATTTATTAAAGAGGCTATCTTTCCTCCACTGAGGATACTTGGCTCCTTTGACAAAGATGAGGTAGCTGAGTAGGTCTGGGGTTGTTTCTGCATCTTCTAATCTATTCCATTGACCCTTTGGGCCTGTTCCTTTGCCAGTACCATGCTGTTTTTATCACTGTAGCTTTGTAGTATAGTTTCAAGTTGGGGATTGTGATACCCCCTGCAATGACTTTGTTGCCTAAAATTGCTTTTGCTATTCTAGGTCTCTTCTAGTTCCAAATGAAGTTTTGAGGTTTTTTTCTCTATTTCTGTGAAAATATACTGTTGAGATTTCAATAGGGATTGCAATGAATCTACATAGCAGTATTGGAAATATGGCCATTTTCACTATATTCTCTTCCTAACCAGGAACAAAGGATGTCTTTCCATTTTCTTATATCCTCTTCAATCTCTTTTTTAGTGTTGTAGTTCTCAATGTAGAGGTCTTTTGCTTCCTTCATTAGACTGATTCCTAGATATTTCATCTTTTGGGGTGTTATTCTGAAAGGGATTGTTTCCCTAATTTCTCTCTCAGTGAGTCTGTTATTTGTGTACAAGAAGGCTATTGATTTTTGAGAGTTTACCTTATATCCAGCTACTCTACAGAATCTGTCAATTAAGCCTAGAAGTCTTTTGGCACAGGTTTTTTTGGGGGGGCCTTCTATGTGGAGTATTATATGGTCAGCAAATAATGACAGTTTAAATTCTTCCTTTTCTGTCTTTATTGCTTTTATTTATTTCTCTTGTTTTATTGCTGTGGCTAATGTTTCCAAAGCTATATTGAACAGGCATGGTGATAGTGGGCATCCTTGTCTTGTTCCTTATTTTAGCTTGAAGGTTTTCAGTTTTTGAACATTAAGTATGATGTTGGCTGTTGGTTTTTCTTAGATAGCCATTATCAAGTTGAGATAAAGACCTTCTATTCCAATATTTTGCAGAGTTTTTATCATGAATGGGTGTTGAAATTTGTTGAATGAGTTTTCTGCATCTATTGAGATGATCGTATGGTTTCTGTTCTTGGCTTTGTTAATATAGTGTATTACGTATATTGATTTACATATGTTGAACCATCCTTCCATCCCTGGGATAAATCCAACTCTGTCAGGGTGTATGACCTTCTTGATGACCCTCTGTATTATGTTTGCCAGTAACTTATTGAGGATTCTAAAATTATGTTGTAAAAGCTGGTATGAATAATTGTGCATTGCTTAGAAAATGGATGAAATAAAGACTTTTACATCAAAAGATGTACAACTAAATGCTTTCTTTATAAATTTAATACTCAAATGGGTTTATGGTTTTATTTTGGTTCAAGATCAGAATATTAAAAAGTACAAGTATGTTCAGAAAATATGATTACAACATTTAAACACAGCAACTGACTGGATATATGAATGTGTTATCATGTCTTGCACATCGGGTCACTTGGTAAGTGGAGAACACACAAAAGGTGTGCATTGCACACGAGGACCAAGGAGGAGATGTGTCCACCTATGCCAGTGTGACCCGCCTGCCAACCTCCACCTTCCAAAGATCAGAGAAGGCCCAGGAAATGTGACTCTAACTCCTCTCACAACAGCCTCTGAGGAATCCTACAGGCACAGGGTTATGTAGGTCCTGCTTGTCATTTGGCCTTGCTGCCCAAGAGCCACCCCTGGGAAGAACAAGTCTCTCATCAGCCAAAGTCACTGCCAAGCTAACTCATTAGGCTGGACTGTAACCTGGCTCTAATAATGTATGCCTTTCTAGAATTTGTCTATTTTTATCAAGGAAACACTTCTGTCACTGTAGTGTTACTCGAGTTTAGCATCACTTGCCTTACCTATAAACTCAGATCTGCACATTCCAATAAACACCACTGTTAAATAAAGGCCTCGCTACTTCCTCACCCTTGGTGCAAATATTCCTATAGAATGGGATCACTTCCTGATGCACTAATTGAAATACACAGGAATTAAATTTAACTCATTTACTAGTGAGCCATCATATAACTCAGTCCTGGGGAAACAGTCAAAGCAAAAGAAATCCCTGGTTTAGATGGACTGCTCATAGTAACTATGGGAAGGGCTCTTACTTTGGAAGCATGAGGATATGATATTCAGGTAAATGGTCTAGTGATGTACCTCAGGCGTCAAATGGTTTCCTGGCATATGCAAGGGCCTGGGTTTGATTACCAGCACTGCAAAATAAAGTTTTATGAAAGTGTGTTAAATTATACAAAATATCAAATACATAAGATGCATAAAGATACTCCATGATTAACAGGTCAAACAAGCACTGGAAATGGGCTATTTTATCACTTAATTATGTATAAGTCATACAAAAGTATTATGAGGCTCTCCAGGAATGCAGCAGGGGTCTTCTCTGGTCCCCATTTTATATTATTGGTTTTTGAGATTTATGAGTTTAGAAACTGCTGCTCAAATCCCATTCAATAAGTTCTGTTAAAAAGTGATGAAAGCCTGTTTCCCCCCTGAAGAATTTACATCCCATTCAAGCTGCTCCAAGGAGAAACTTTTTCAGCATTTTGTGGGCCTCCTCCCCTGAATCCCCCACTGACCAGACCTCACTGAACAGGGTGGGTGTATGTTTGAATCCTTGAGGAAGCCAGGTCAAGGTGAGCTGGCATGAGTCCCTGGAAACAGGGTCAGTCCACTGGAAGGTGACAACAGGCTGGGTAGCTGGGTCAAGGGGCTCACTGAAAAACGCATCCTTTAAACCTAGCAGAGTATACACTTGGTGCTCAGGAGACAGCAAACTCAAGAGGGTATAGGGTTTGAGGAGAATAGGATGCAGCTTTACCACACATTGGTTAGCTTTTCTCAAGTCCTGAAACTGCTTGTGTTCTGATGTCTGTAGTTTTGCTACAGGCAGGAACAGGGTGTCCCATGCAGACAGATAGGGACTTCATATGCCTAAGTCCATCATGCTCTCAATGTGAGGGGCTATCCTGTCTGGCCTTCTGAGAGATGGGGTATTGTGGAGGTCTCATCCCAGCAAGGCAAATGCCTAGTCCAGTATGGCAGTTTGGGACTCTCCCATGGCCCTCAACGTGGGGATGGTTTTTGATGAAAGCATTTCATAATATTTTTTAACACTGACCTCTCCACACCAGTGTCCATCAGGAAACGGACCAGTTGGCCCCCTACTTCAACATGTAATGTGGCCTCCCAGGGGCCAAGAGAGAAAGAGCCTCAGCCCCCTCAGCCTGAATCTTCCTTTCCCTCAGATATGTGGAGGGATATTGGCAGAGGGCCTGTGGGGACATTCATTTGTCCAGTGCCCTTCCTCCTTGCAATAGGCAAATTGATATCTGCCCAATGGCGGATGACTTCCTGGCTTTCTAGGCACCTGCCCTTAGGGATTCCTGGGGTTGTGTCACACAGGGATCCTCTCTGATAGCAGCTTCCAAGACCTTTTCTGGTTTCCTAGCTGATCTTTCTGCCACTACTATGGGCAATTTTTGTTTATCTGAATACCTTTTCTCAAACACCTTGTGAGCTACTTCTAACAGCTGAGGTGTGTTCATTCCTTGAGATCCCTTCAAATTTTGTAATTTTCTCCTAATATCGGGTGCAGACTGAGTAACATAAGTCTAACTTATTGCTCTATTGTTCTCTGGAGCTGAGGGGGCAAACAGGGTATAAACCTGGAAAGACTGAGGCTCTCCAGGAATCCAACAGGGAACTCCTCTGGTCCCTGCATTACTTCTGTGGTTTTTGACAGACTTATGGGTTTCCAAACTGCTGCTGAAATCCTGTTCAACAAGTTTTGGTAAAATGTGATGAAAGCCTCTTTCACCCTTAAAGAATTCAGATCCCATTTAGACTGCTCCAAGAAGAATCATTGTATCATTGTTTCAGCAATTCGTGGGCCTCCTCCTAAAGCCCCACCAATAAGACCTTTCAAGCCTCAATCCTCATCCTGTCCCATCCCTCAGCACTGAACAGGGTCAGTAACAACTGCTGACCATCACCCCAGTTTTGTAGATGAGGCCTAGAGATGGACTCTACAAGAGAAATCAGATCCATGGGTTTCTCAGGGAATGGTGGACTCTGGGTTTTCCAGTTGTAGAGGTCAGAAGTGGAAAGGGAACATATACAATGATGGGCAGGTTCATGGGCCTTCCCCACTGGGAGGAGGGGCTTCCCTCAAAGGCAAGAGAGACTCTGGGTTGCCTCTTCCTGAGGTGGTGACCTGCTGCCTGGAATGGAGATGCTCACCTATAGGGGGAGAGGTGGCAGGAGGAGAGACAAAAGTGAGGGAGTTGCTGGCAGGAGAGTCTGGAAGAATAGGAGAGGGTGTGAACTAGGGTTGTATGGGGGAGGATGGGGGAGGACTACCTTACCTTATGACTGCTGCAGGCTAACTGCCTGAAAATCATGGATGTGAAAGTTTGTTAAGATGATGACCCCACGGTAGAGAGACTTAGGGCAGGCAGGAGATAGATAAGACTGTGAAATACAAGAACAACATAAATAGAAGACATCTGGACATAGAGAAAGAAGTCTTAGTATTTATGTGGTGCACCCTTGAATGATATCTCAACAGACAAAGGAAGGGTGTGTATCTTTGTGGGAGGACACACTCAGTCAGTTGAGTGGCCTAGGCCTCTCAGCCACTGTAAGGACTGTCTGGCCTTTAGGGTGTATTTATTTGCCATGTGAACACCTATTTAGCCTTTCTTAGATGTGCCCATGAACTGTAGTATGACCTCATTTAGACCCCATAACTTCGAGGGAGAATCCTCCTCTTTGTCATGGTGAATGGGCAGAAGATTCTGTAGTTTACACTATGTGTTACCATTTATTCTCCCATTAGACACCATTCAGTAAGAGGCTAAAAAATATTCCACACCCATCACTAGAGATTTACCAAATTGGCTGGAACACCTTGCTGTGGGTTTTGTGGCTACCCAATGCCTATGAGCCATGCAGGTTAGTTAGAAGGGCAACTATGGATCAATAGATTACAGCAGGTTCATAGAATAACATAATATAAATGTTTTCCACCCTATGTAATAAAGAAAATAAATCTGATTTAATTTAATTAAAATTAAAGAATTTTTTTAACGTAAATGTTTTCTACACAGTCACACATTCTATTGATGGGTTTTCCAAGATAAACTCATACAATATATTTTTTAAAGCATTAACATACAAATAAATGAATATAAGATAAAACTATGTCTTATAAAAACAGGTGGAGATTGGAGAGTGGAGAGCTGAAATAGTCCATAAATATATGAAATCACTAAGACCTTTATGTGATGAAAGAAGAGCCCTAACAATACATCAAACAATAAATATTTGCTAAATTCTTAATCCTAGTCACAAAGAAAGACAACCAGGAATATCTACAAGTATCAATTTTTGGAAAAGACAGATATGGAAGGTAAATAAAATACAATTTTTAGTAATATTGATGGAATAATAGGCATAATTCTGTATTTGATTTAAAAATAACATATTTTTAAAATATTAAAACATTGATAAATCTTAATTGTTAACATGGAAATTTTGCACTTTAGACACCTAAAATGATGAAATATTTTTTATGTAAAATAACTTCAATTTGAAAAATGTGATAATTTTATAATCACATGTTTAGAGGGAACCAATCAGTGTAATAATTTTTATATAAGTTGAAATAAAATATCTTACTTGTGAATGGAACTGTACACTATCAAATTACCTTAAGATGCCAAAGAGAAATTTTAAACTGACATTAAAAATGTAAAGTATTTTTAAAAATAAGAAGATTTTTATCCCTTTTTGATCTAAATTTATTGTAAATTCACTGTCAGTTCTTTCCTTTACAGCAGGTTTACTTTAAAAGGATAACATATGAAGCAGATGTGATAATCATTAATTTATTTTAAAAGAACACTATAAACCTGAAGACACAAGAGACAGGCAAAGACGACAGTGGCTGAAGCTCATTGTCATGTCACTGAAAGTTTTGGTGTCCTCATGGCTCACAGGAACACACTTAACTGCAGTTATTGCTCATGATTTTCAAATTGGTAAATTCAGTACATTTCAGGTTCAAAGCATTGTAAAAAGGCATAATTTTTCTCATATACTGAGTACATGATGATCTTATATGTTTTAATTATACAGTTTATTAGATAGTTAACTTTAAATTTAAAAAAGAAAGTGGTAAAGATTGTACAAGAAATGGCAGCAATTGTGTTATATATAGACATATTAATAACCACTGATTTAGAAAAGCATGCACAAAAGAGGCAACAATGGATACAGTGTTTGTCTTTTATACATAACCATTTCCCAAATTGCCTTTAACATTAAGATATATCACTTTCCTGTAACTAAAGCCTACTTCAATATATTACCTAATCCTAAAATGGGAAATACTGCCCTATTTTTTGAGCTGTAGGTTAGTATGTAAATTAATTGGAATAAAAGACACTTGTAAAACATAAAACAATATTGTCCAGAAAAATGCCCTCTTTATTATGTCAAAACATTGTAGGAATTCAAGCCTTCTGCCAATCATGGCCGGCACTTACTGCATTTTCCTAAAAGTTTTATGTCCATCCTTTGATGAGAGGGACATGGAATTATTATATATCATGCATATGGTCATACAGAAACATTATTTCAGTAAATCAGCATTTGGCACATGCTAGAGAATCACAAGATGTAAAATCTAAATGCAGTAATGATGACTTGATAGAAGTTGACCCAAACATTGCTGCTGAAAATCACTGTAAACAGAAAAACATATGAAAAATAAAATGCTTTTTCATTATAAAAAATTTTTAAATTTAGGTTGGGAGAAACAGTACATGAATATAGTTTAGAAAATTAGAAAAAAAATTATTTACACAAAAGCTTTCCTTAAAAACATAGAGTTTGTACATCTTAGATTTAACACTTAATTGATGAATCATAATTATAATGTAAATTTGTAAGTACTGGTGTTTCAAAATGTCCAAATTCATGATGTCAATAAAGAGTAGCTGAGGGCCAGGAATTTAGCTCAGTGGTTTTGCTGCTTGTCTCACAAGCTTGCAAGGTTCCGAGTTCGATCCCTGGTACCAAGAATAAAGATTAGATGGAAAAGGAAAAAAAATAGATTTGTTTTTTAGAATGAGACAAAGGAATTTCATAGAAGAAAGAAAGAAAAGTGGAAAAGGTTAAATACCAAGCATCACTGTTATTTTAATTCTCTAGAACCCTGTCTCTTTTTCCGGACTCTAACAACAGCACTTTTCACCTCTTTGTTTCTGAGACTGTAAATGAGAGGGTTCAGCATGGGGATCACAATTGTGTAAAACACAGAAGCCACTTGATCCCTTCCCAAGGAATAGGATGACTTCGGTTTTAGGTAAGTAAAGATTGTAGTGCTGTAGAAGATAGTGACTCCCAAGAAATGGGAGGCACAAGTGGAGAAGGCTTTTTTCTTTCCTGCAATGGAATTAATTTTGAGGATAGTGAAGAGAATGGACAAATAGGATCCTGATATGATGATGAGGGACAGCACTATAGTGGATCCCGCAAAGATGAATATAATAAGTTCAACCTCAAATGTGTCACTGCAAGACAGGGCTAAAACTGGGGATGTGTCACAGAAAAAGTGCTGGATGATGTTAGACTTGCAGAAGTGTTGTTGGCTCATGCAAACTGCATTCACAGTGGAATCCACAAAGCCAATAACATAGGAGCCAGTGACCAGGGAATGGCACAGTCTTGTGGACATAACAACTGGATAGTGCAGGGGGTGGCAGATGGCTACATGGCGATCATAGGCCATGGAGGAGAGAAGGAAACATTCGGCAGCAGCAAGCACTATAAAAAAGTACATCTGGGTGAAGCATCCCAGGAAGGAGATGCTCTTGGTGGAAGTCAGTAAGTTCTGTGAAGTTTGCGGGGTGATGACACTTGAGTAGCTGAGGTCGAGAAATGACAGGTGAGTGAGAAAAAAGTACATGGGGGTGTGAAGCTGGGGATCCAGGTGAATGATCAGTATCATCCCCACATTCCCCAGCACTGTGATCAGGTAAATCAGGAGAAAGAGCATGGAGAGGACCAGCTGTGTCTCTGCAGAGCCCATCAGCCCCATGAGGATGAAACCAGGAACATTGGTCAAGTTCCATCTAGCCATGGATTCCTCTGCACTTATCTGTTGAACAATAAATTTTAAAAATTATGCAGTCTCCAAAAATATTTTGATTTATGTGAATGACTCAGTATTTTTCATAATGTTTCTAGAAATTGATGAAAAACCATTGTGAACAGGGGTGAAAAATATAATTGCCACATATAGATATGGGTATAAAGTGACATTTGTTTCTGATATATTAAAGTGTTACTACCTGTTTTTAGCATGAAATTGTCACTATCTAAACTCTTTCCATTAGTGACACATTCAATTATTAAGAAAATATTATATGATAACGTCTCTTATCCACATCCTTAACTTCTGAAAAAGGGCACATGATTACTTATCTAGAAAAGAGCAGTTACATATTATCACTGATTCTACACAGATATTTGACTTCAGAAAAGAGACTTACAGTGCTGTGTCCCTGATCAGGACTGTTTTTACCAATCCTGAGTGAGGATATATAATGACCATGCTAAAAAAAACATTTTTAGTGTAGTATTCATTGTCCTTTTGTTCAAAATGATTTACTATACTAATTAAAGTAATTTCTTTTTGGGAATTAGGTGACCCACATTAATATTAATTTCATGAAAATATAATAACAGAGAAAAAGAAAATCTTTAAAACTTTTGGGTTTTAAAAACAGGCTTCTTCTCCAGCTTCCCCTGCCCAAGTGTAGGAATACTCTTGCTGCCCCCACTCAAATGACTGCACAGAGAATGAATGCTTGGTCTCAGAAATATCATGACTCCCTGGAAACAAAATTCAGATACCACCCGAGGAGGTCAAGGTCTGATTAAACTTGGAAAAAGGAAGCAGGGAGCTTGAAGTCACCTGGACATAAAAGTCCTGGCAGAAATTAACACAGGGAGACAGAGATTTGTGGGGAGCAGAAGCTCCTGTCTCTCCTGTGGAGTAAATAAACCCTTTTCTTCCCACCAAAATAACTTTTCCAAAAATTCTTTGAGGTAGCCAGAGGCAGGATGGACCTTCAGCTCTGGTAATAATGTATTTTTAACTTTCCCATTCAAAATCAATTTTCCTCACAACATTGTATTTTCAGATTACGTACATTGCTTGTATACTTTGATTTCACAAACTCTATATTCCTTTTTCTGAAAATCTTAACATTACTTATGGTGAAGCCCAAATTATGTGTGTACATATTTATTTCATAAAATCCCCTTTATTTTATCTAGTATATTCCAGTCTGGTTCTCATAATGATACTTACTGCCCAGCCAAGGTGCTGAGAAACTGTCTTCCAATGTTGTCTGTTCAGAAATTTGTCAAGCACCAAATATTCTCAGAAACAAAGTATGAAACAATATAGTGATCTCGAAATTATTGTAATCTGTTTGTTTTTCTAGGGGTAATTTATCTTTATGTTTTTCTGCATTCATTTCTTTTATTCTGAGGAAAAAATGTATCACCCTAGAAATTTTGTTTGTCTTGATTGGATGGAAAGAGCACCCCAAAATTTCCCCTGAAATGAGTCTGAGGGAGACCTGTGAGTGGAAAGAGACCACTGTGTGCCTCTCCTCCCAGTCATCCTCATATACTGGGCATTCAGAACACTGCAGCCTTTGGTCATCCTCAGGGAGCAATTTCCAGGGATGATTTTTTGGACCATTTCCAAGGAGAAGATTTCAAAACTGTAATGAACTCAAGATTTTGTCTTTTCCCTTAAAAGCCCCACATTTACAACATGGACTCTTCATCTTTTCATGTGATGCTACAAGTTTCTGTTGAACTTCATCTATTTACTTTGTAAATTGATACATAATTAGATATACTTGTCAGAAATAATATCTACATTTGAGTGATTAATCAGGATTTTTTTTTTTTTTTT